>JARHVA010002831.1:1660000-1785000 GCA_037957365.1 Torreya grandis
AATATAAGAGTTCCTACATTTTATTTTAAAAATATTCAAAGAAATATTTATTTTTAAATCTTAATCCAGCCAAAATCCACAAGAACCACATGGATTCACTATTTAGATTAATCTTTTTTACAATAATGTCTTTAATATGAATCTAGGTTCTATTCTATATTTTATTAAAAAATGAATGCAAATTAATGACTCTTAATTGGGTTTGCATACATAAAAAGGCTTGTTAAAAATCCAGCTAAAACATACATATAGGTAGTTAACAAATGTGCACATAGAACCCCTATATGGAAGCTTTAGTTGGTTTTATAGAGAAAAAAGAGATGAAGGTAGAACCCCCTTTATCTATTAAACTTAGATATTTTCTTCATTGATAAGGTACTATAAGAGTAGGAGCCATTGTTTTAAGAACTTTCTTCCCGTCTCCTACTAAAATACTATGGTTTTGATTTAAGTTTCCCAAAAATTTGTGTTTTATAGATCCAAATCATTGTTTAATTTGAAGGATCTATAGCTTTTTATTTTACTTTTGATTCAATTATTTTTGGTGCAAACTATGGAGAAATTAATTCAATTTGGCCCATTTATGCCCCTAACAAAGTGGAAATTCTATTTGGCCCATTTTAGACTGTGTTTGTAATCTGAGTTATTATTTTTGCAGTCATGTTGATTTAAAATTTAAAGACATTGATATTATAAAATATGATTTCTTATAATATCTTCGATAATTTATATATTTTTTAATTGGTGATTCTGAATTATTTTGTGCATTGGTATGCTACGAATTTGTTTTTATTTATATATTGTTTGTTGTTTTTGGGTGTGTGCACCATATAAATATAGTACAGAGTATCAATTTAACTTATGTGTAATTTGATTTTCTCATTTATAAATATGATTTCAGTTTATATTTTAAGTTTTTTTCAAAATGAATTCATAATTTTGGATTATAAAAAGTGCAAACAATTCCTTTTCATTCAATATTTCCTACTAAATCCTTTTATCTATTGAGAATGCACTTGGAAGTTACATATATGCACTTTATTATGTTTAATATGTGTAATTTTAGCTAGGTGGTGCCTAAAACACTATGGACTGCAAATATAACATAAAATAATATACCAAATGAACCTCCAAATAATTCTTGTATATTATTTGATATGAATTATGTAAAATTAAATTTCATTAAATATTCTCAAGAAAAAAATTATTAGTATATTCAAATCAAAATAATTTGTTCAATATGAATAATTGTCATAATAATATACATTTATCATGCTGGAACTACCATCATATTTTTTTTATGAATAAAAATAATTATAATATGCACTCAGATCATTAAAAATTACAATATAGTAACCCGTCCAAAAAAAAATCCCAAATATAATTTTTCTCCTCATGCCCTCCCTACTTTAGTTTCACAAACATAAAAACCTATCAGTGTCCCAATTTTTTCACCCCTTTCTCCAAAGGAATTAGAAATTATTGCTTAAGTTTCATGGAAACAATACAATAAAAGGGGAAGATCGTTTTAAAATATTTATCAATGTGGTAGATGACTTTAAAATATAAAATGAGGGCCAAATTATTAGATTATCCATCCCAACACTCCAAATGATTCCTAAGACTAGTATTTATCTTTGCTTGATTCAATTATCGATTCATAGGATTTAATGCATACATGTGTTTGAGAACTAGTTTAAAGACAAGGTCAATTTTCCATGTCTTACCAAGGATTTAATTAACATTTTAAGAGAATAATAAAGTACATTAAGTATTCAATTGTTGATTTACGAAGGCATCGCATACCATATATGGATGCAACGATGTTGCTATTTATTATGGCACATTTGATATTGAATTGAGCTTTTATTTATGGGATAAATTTCCATTGGATTTAACACATTTTTTTAATTTTGCTTTTACGTTATGAAGATAATATTAAAATATGTTGGTTTTTCATGGAGAAAATTGAACCAAATAATAATTGTGACCATTTGGATATTAATCCAAATATTTTTTTTTACAGTATAAAGTGTGCTTTTCTTATTATATTGTGATCATTTGACTATTAATTCAAACATTTTTTTCAATCGTATAAAGTGTGTTTTCCCTATCATACATAGTTATGAGTTTGATTTTATATATAGTATTTTTGAGATGGATTAGTACAAAGTTTCTCAATACTATAATGATGATGCATATATTGAAAAAATAATGATTATTTTCAAAGTTTAAATATAATGTAAATACTCTCTTTTTATTTATATGCTTAAATAGGATTATTATTCATATAATGACTTTATTGATTTAAAAACAAGTAAGATAATTTGTATTCCAAATTATATGCTTAAAAATGAACAAATGTAAAATGAGTTTACTGATAATCAATTGGGTGATATTTTATGTGATACGTGCATACTGTATGAGGTAAAAAAATATGAGGATGATTGAAAATGGTGTTTTCTATACATTATTTAAAACTTTTGTTGGGTTTGTGAATAAAATAGACCCTATATTTTATATTGATTATTTATTTCATATTAATGATGTTGTTGACCTACAAAGCTTACAGAGTTTGGAGCATTAAAATATTATGTCACCCATTTATGAAATAAATAGTGATTTCACAAATGATGAGGCAAGGGATTAAATTTTTTTAACACAATATTATGATTGATTCTTTTAAGTTGTATGACCACCCTTTTTTTTATAAATTTTCAATTTATAACAATCTTATGCATGGGTTTGAAGATATAACTGAAGATAATTATTTAGATTTTTATTATATATAATTATCAAATAGTTAGTGCATTATTTAGGTTGAATATGAGCCCTTGTGTTTTGCTACAAATGAGTTATTGGTGTAACAAGAAAATGATTCACATAAGAAATTATGATTTATTGTTCACATAAGTAATTAGTATTTTTTGTTGAATTTCCTAAGCAATCAAGTAATAAGAAGAATATAAATTTTAGTCATAACAAAGGTTGTGAACATCTTGAGGGTCAAAGTTTCATGATATAGAAACTAACTATATTTATCATTATCATTGTTTTCAAACCTAATTTCATAAGTGTTAGTTATTATGAGAATTTATTCATTAAGTATAATTTTTATTCACAATATAAAAAAATATTCTACTTGAAATTCAAGGTTGGGATTATAATTTTGATAAAGGATATCAAACATACTTAAGTGACGAAGATTATCACATTCAAAATATTATTTTTATGTTTACTTATTTCCCTCAACTCATAAATAATGGGTTCCAAACATTATGTTAGTTTTTTATTATTAAATAAAGGAAATTAAATTTAAATTTGAAATCATAATTATATTACAATAGTTAAAAAAATTAAATCCATTATTAACACATTCAATGGTTATAGATTTTTATAATTTTAAAAGTTGCTATTTCTTTCCTAATGTTATAATTTTCTTAGTGGTACTACTAAATTAGTGAGGATTGGACTATACTTCCCTACTATAGTAATGGGTTTATCAAATCAATATGTAATTAAAAACCCCTCATTTACATATAATTTATTGTTGTTATTTTCCTCCCATTTTTTTATTTTTTGTTTGTTTGTTCTTAATAAATAGGAATGGATTTATTCTTGCCTATACTAACCCCATTTTTATCCTATTTTGGATATTTATTTGGTACAGTCTTTGAGGTCAAGATCATATCATTCCATTATTCTTGGAGTAACGATTATATAAACACAAATTTCTTTGTGGTTTTCAAGATGATTTTGGGTTATTAGGATGGATAGGATAAAATTCTTGAAGCTATGTCAAGTTACATTTTAATAAGTATCTAGGGATTTATGTTAATAGGTTTTGTATAGGATGGATTAGGAAAATGTCTTATTCACCATATTTTCTAGGATCTTTGAATGTCTCAAAGAGATATTTATCCTCAAGTTAGAGCCAATGTTAAGTCCCTAGTGGTCCTTTAGTATTTATGGTATATGAAGTTGTGCTATGAGAAACTTAATTGGATCTAAAATCCTTGTTGGCACCTTTTGTGAAGATTCTAACTTTTATTTGAAAAATGCAAAACCTACAAAGGATAAATCATTGAATAATTATTTTAGGAGGAAGGAAACATGTAAGGTGTTAAATCTCTAAACCCAGATATAAGGTGTTTGCTACATGGGTATTCACCCTTAGAAGTGCATACCTAAGGCCAATAGGCTCGTAAAGCCAACAAACATATGGAATGTAGAAAACATCTCACATTTTTACCTTTAAATATTAGTATCTTAATAATTTGAGACCATAGAGATAATAAATTCAAGGGAGCATTTAGGGTATTTAGTCCTAAAGGTGACTATAGAATTAATTTATCCCTAAAGGTACAAATAAATGCTTACCATATAATCATTATTTTCCCTATCTGATCTCATACAAGCAAAAGGAAGAATGAAACCCAAAATACCAAATTAAAAAAACACTTTATCGACTCCTCAAGTAAAAGGGGCCATTCGGTCTTGGCTTAAACCTAACAAGGCAAATATAAAAATTATGGTTGGACTAGTTTTTTGCTCAAGAGGCTAATATTATGTATCTCATTGACCCCAATTAAGATAAGGAGGGAAACTATTCACCTATTTCCTCACTCTGTTATCCACACTTCAATACGTGTAACCTATAAAATAGAATATCTTATTCTTGCCCTAGGAAACTTATAAACACCTTAAATTTTGAGGACTTAATAAAAAACAACATGATATTTAAGGTATTTTATAAAACTAGGTGAATAACATTACTATCTTGTTAATTTTTGGACCCCTAATTAGTGGAAACAACTAAAATAAAAATACATTGAAAATTAATAATTTTGAATGGTTAAAAAGTTCTCCATGGTAAATTTTAGCTTCACACAATGATAAATTCTCTAATATTTGCTTTTCTCTCTAGATTAATTATGAGTATTTTATAATTATTTATGAATGTTCAATTTATCTCTTAATTTTAAATGAACAACAGTTCTTGTGTATTTATAAATATTTGGATTCAAAATAGGACCCTATTTATGTGAAAAATAACATATAATGGTCAAAAACAAAAAAAATGATGATAAAGGGAATAAAGGGAGTGAATGAACTCTAACTTAACAAGGAAGAAAATTGGGATTATAAGTGTAGGATTGCTTCTGACATGTGTCAAAAATGTATTGGCATTTCTAACACATGACTTGAGACATAATGGAGAGAGAAGGAGAAATTTCCATGGAGAAAAAATATAATAAGTATGACTAGTGACCACTAAGGGTTGACATATGTGTTTAACCCTAAATTTGAAGGTATGAGATAGGGTTAAGAATATATCAATAACTCAAGCAGAAGGGTGATAAACTAATCTATATCAGGCTAATTAATTACAAACTTGGATAAATGAATATTCAAAAATATAATACTAAGATATGATAAATATAGAAAGTACTAAATTTGAAAGATGTTCAATTGAATACAATACCAAAGAGAATAATACTTATTTGGGTTTACTATATGCAAGTAGATACAGACTTGAAATAGGTGGAGAGTATGTAGGATCAATATTCTATGTCATTTGTCAGATTCTAAAAATTGTACTTTTGTATCCACAGACACTACCATCAAATCTAGACACTACCATTGATGTTAATGCCTGATTATGATACAGGTGTCTGGTGTGGAATAATGATTAGATATCAATCTAACCAACTTCATGATTTTGGATTTTCTATCACATTTATGTTAATGTATTCAGATCTAGGATACATGTTATCACTCTTTTCTAATTGATCAAACCCTAGCTTTTCACCCTTAGATGAGTTTACAAAAAATGGTTTAGTAGGCTCATAGTGTCAAGATGACCCTAAATACCCCTATTAATGGGTGTTGTCTACATAGCCAATATTCCAAGGAGGGCCTTAGTCTTATGTAGTTATCCACTATGTGTGGGAATGTGTATGCATAAGAGTTAAATATACTATATGAAGATGCATACAGTGATCTAAATTATAATTTAAAAAATATCACTGATGGAATGTTTTTTGAATTCTTAAAACATGTAATATGATTTCTTTTGTTCTTGATATTAAAATATGGATTAATAGGGTAGAATAGCTTGGTTGTGCAGTTGATTTATTGATCTTTAGTAGGTCTTTTAATTGGTATTTACAAGTTATATAGTGAGAAGGGTTTTACTTGTATTTATACCACTTAAAATATCTTGTGATAGGGTTTAATAATATAAATAGGATGACCCATAGGTTTTGAGACATTTTGTGATTTGGATGACTTTAGGCAACTGGACACTAGATAAGGAACTAGACACTACTGTCAGTGACAGTGTCCCTCTATGGCTGGTAGTGTCCATAAGGCTAGAAAATAGGTAGAAATATAAATATGACATTGAATTATGTTTATCATGTTTTAATCTTTTTATGTATTTTAAGAGACCTAGGTCATCGAAATGATATGGATTAGACAAAAAGATAACCACTTAGGCACAATGAGATGGTGAATGCAAGCCTTTTAATAATAGGGAGGTCTATAACTGATGGGTCGATTCTTGATTGATATTTTTCAAATGCATAATATTGATATGTTATAAATATTTAGTTTTAGTATCTACATTTTTCCCCTTTTACTCTAGTAATGCATAAGGATAAAATTACTAGTTTAAATGAAATAAATGTGTACCTAGGTGTGTATAACACACCTTACCTTTGTTTGAGCCCACTTTGAGTGATTTGATGGTGTATGACCTATAACCAAGTGAATTTTACAGTGTATATTAGTACATATAAATTTAAATTTGAAATAATTGAAATGTTTGAAAAGAAAAAGAGCAAGGAAGGAGTACATTTTTGTGTCGATGCAACCATGTTTCCTCTTGATGTTTTGACTTGGTAGATATTATTATTTATGAAGAATTGGAGCTGGAAGAGATTTAAACCCGAACCTTGGATATTTTAATAGGGTGATTAAAAATTAGTATGCCCCCAATCTGGTTCAAGGATGAGTTATGATATAGACATTGAGATTCTTATATCTCAATTGCACAACTCAAGTGTGAATATGTAATATGGTGAGGTTTAGTGATTTAATCAACTCATCCCATAATTATGTTGATATTAGATGATATAATCACTCCAAACTATAAATATGGTGAGCTTGAATGATTTAATAACTCCAACCTATAAAATGAACTAAATGTTGTAGCAAAAAAGGATCAATAATAATACATCCCGGTGTAATCAATATGTCTTGATGATTAGTATAATCGATAATTTTTTTAATTTTTGGTGAAATAGAATGTTAAATGAGCCTCTAATATGTTTGAGCTAGAGTATATGTGTCATAAATATGGTAAAAAAATCAAATCTATAAAAAATTAGTGAAATGTATAAGATTCTAACCCAAGTGTATATCTGAATCATGAAACTAAACTAGATATTATGCAAGTGTGGAGGTCATATCTTTATGACATGCCCCCACTAAAATATATAAACTATGAAAATTTTGTAGGTCATGCTTATCTGACATGCCCCCACTGATATGCCCCCATTTTGAGGTGAGGGAGATAGAAACTGGTAGGTATCTTACCTAAAAAGGATAAGATAACTATATAATTAATGTTTGAATCATGTAACATTTGGTGATAACATGTATAATAAGATATATCAATGAATCTCATAGTATGTGATCACATCAAGTTTTAATATGCATGATATAGATCATGGCAATGTCTAAAGAGTAGTAGTACAAGCTCAGAAAATAATCAAGCACACACAAGAGCACTCAATGTAATTCAAATGAAGGGCCCAAGGAGACCTCACATAATGGGCATGTTAAAATACCACACAATCTAAAGGGATGATAATTTAAATTCTAAACCAAGATAGAATGACATATTAAATTTTACAATCAACATATAATGGCACAGGGGTCAATAAACAAGGAACATATTCAAATGTTCCACCAACAAGATAATAAAAAGCAATGCAATACACTCAAGGAAGTGAAAAATAGATGAAGCATAAGAAACTATCATAAGAATATCATACTATTACCTGCGTATATGTGTTAGCAAAAAATGATATGTAACATAGCATATCAAGTACACTATGAAAGATATGAGCATTGATATAAACATGTGTAAGTGTTAGTATATAATCTCAAACATGATAATGTAGAAATGACCATAAAGGATATGTAACCTATATCAATCATGATCAAAGAATCAAATCCCCCAATGTATTATATAAAGTGGGTAGAGGAGAGGTCCAACATATTTAAGTGCATATGTTATGTGTTTGGGTATGCTTGTATCACTCTCAAATATGTTTGAAACATATGGGTACCTATAAATTAAGATATGTGTTATGTAATAGTATAAATCAAAAAATATAGATGCCAATGAGCTAATAAAACATGGGAATGTTAAACAATTTTCATATTTTGAATTTATTTGAATGTTTTTATATTTTCTTAAATATTTGATTTTTTTGTATTTTTGGAATATTTTGGAAAAAAAGTCTAGATTATGATCCCATCTAAGGGATGCTCATAGGTAGCTCCAAAATTATAATATGGTACATCAAACTGGTGATACTACTAAGGAACGTGTATAGGTGGTTTGAATCTATAGTATATGTGGTACTATGTGTATCATAGGACTCTATGGTCATGAAGAGGTAATATAGGTAAGGGTTTAGGGAACCCATCATTGAGTGTTATATGGTTTATTTAGAGTAGTATAAATTGGAACATGTTTAGTTTCTCTAAGTAACTAAGTATGTTATGTAGGAGTAGATAAGGATTCTATGGAATCAATTTATATATTTGGTGTAAAGGCATCTCAAGTATGGACTACTTAGGAAATGGGGTTACCTATTGCTTACCCTTTTTTAAAGGATTAACCTTAGTGAGTTTGACAATTAACTATCTTGGAATAAATTTATGTTTTTTAAGTATATGTTCAAGTGGAATTATATCAATTATGCATACCCTATTGATATGAATATATTTAATACACCCATGTACTTTGGAAGGTAATGCACATAGTTTATGTATCCAAGGTCATCCCAATAACATATCAAAGACTCTTTTATATGGTATAAATAAAAATGTAGTAACCACATGTGTTAGACCAACCTGTAATGGTAAATCAATCTCTCTAATAATGTGTTGTGATGTCCCATCAAATGTTTTAATAGTTTTGGTTGAAGGGTTTAAATCATCATATATATCCTAAATGTGTAATTAATGTCATGGTACATATGTTCTCACTAGCACCATTATTTATCATCACACTATGTATAGGATTATGGTCAAGGTATGCTTGAATAAATAATTAATGCAGATCTGAGTCATCATCCATTATTTCACTATCATCAAATGTAATAAGTCTTTGACCCATAAAAGATATTGTACATGTCTAAGTGCTAATACTCTCATTTAATATGTGGACATAATATGGTGGATGAGGATGTGCATTGTATGTCATTTGCACCTTTGGATATTTCTTGGAATGATCTTGCAAAGGAGTGCTAAATATATTTTGATTTTGGTGATTATTAGGTTTTGAACATGAATCCTTTGGAGGATCATCAAAGGTAATCTTTTGGTCATCAATAAGATCTTGGATATTATGCTTCAAGGTATAAAATTTGTTTGTAGAATGCCTAGGGCCTTGGTGATAGTCATAATATGCATTAGGATCATATCCTTTGGGTAGATTTTGACTCCTATGAACCTCTTTGGAGGAGGGAGAGATATTATATGACACTCTACAAGCTTATGAAGTAAAGAAGTTGAATACTCAGGTTATCATGTAAATTATTTCTTAGGTGTATTGGATAAGATGAGTCATTATGGTTTTTTCCTTCTTAGGTTTTATAGGTTTCACCTTATAGCTTGGTTTGATAAACTTAATATTAGATTTAGTGTTTTTATTACATACTTAAGCTTATTCAAAGAAATAAGCTTCATTTTAGGATATCAAACAATATGGCATAGGTCATCAAAAGATTTGAATTTTTTATAAATAATGGACTCATGTAATGGGGAAAGAAAACTTGTTTGAATATGTCTTAAATTTATTTATCTCCTATTGGATTTCTCATTTTGGCCAACATTGTTTTATATTTCAAAACATATTCATTGTTAGGTTTATTGTTTCCTTATTTTATCTTTGAAATTTGAGTATATGACATATTCTTAGTGATCTTGATAGATAAATGTGATATAAAATGATTGGATAGAGTTTGAATGCTCTTACTAATTGAATTGGTAAATCATAGAACCATCGTAGAGCATAGTCCTTTAGGATCCTTGTAAATAATTTGGTTAAAATTTTATCATTAGAGGCATAATCAAGGCATGCCACATAAATATCAGATATGTTATTTAGAATCACCCTTGCCTTCATAAAATGTGAACTTGAGTATGACAAAACTATTTGTAAAAGGGTGAAAATATATTTTAGGTGCAAGATGATTATGTAACACATCTTGAGAATCAATATCATAGGGTGATTTCATAAATTTTTGCTCAATGTCGGTAACCTTAACTTGCAAAAGTTTTATAGTCTGTAAAATATATAGCATGTTTTGATTACAAAGGTTTGAAGTTAAAGAAGTAACCAAAGGGGATGAAAACATGGTTTGAGTTGATATAGGCATTAAGAATAGTAACTGGATTGAAGTGTTAATTTTTCCTATGGAAGATGTAGTGATAGTAGGATCTATTTTGGGGAACAATGGTGTAAATACATAACTTGTACCCCTACTAGATGCAGGAATCAATGATGTGCTCAATGGGATGTTTATTGGTATGGAATTGGTTGTAGTACCACCTAAGGGTTCACCATCATTAGATGAGGATGCCTTATCCTTAGCATGATTATTGATCTCATCTCTTATAACATACAAAAATGCATCTATTAAGGCCTTGTTGTTATTAATATGATTGACTAGTGATTCATTATCTTCCATTAGAAAACAATTGTTTTGATTAACATTTTCTATTGTTTAAAAATGAAAAATTATGAATTTAAAACACCATAATCAGACATTATAAATAGAAAACCCTAGAAAAAATATAGGGTTTTGAGACTAAAGGTCAGGTTCATAAATGTTTAAACCCAAATTTGGTTGTGTGGGATATGGCTAAGAACATAGAAATAACTCAAGCACAAGGGTGATAAATTAATCTATAGTAGGCCAATTAATTGCAAAATTAGATAAATGAATATTTTGAATTTTAATACTAAGATGTGATAAATATGGAAAGTAATAAATTTTAAATATGTTAAATTGATTATAATACTAAATATAAATGATACTTGGTTGGGTTTACTATGTGCAAACATATCTAGACTAAAAACAAGTAGAAATTATGTAGGATCAGTATTCTAGATTAGTCATTAGATTCTAGAAATTTTACTTATGTAGTCATAGACACTACAATTAATGTTTGTGTCTAGCTATGATGCAGGTGCTTGATATGGAATAATAACTGGATATTGATGTAACCAACTTCATTGTTCTATTCTTTATGTCACCTTTCTACTGATATACTCTTTGCCAATCGATTAAACCCTAGATCTTCACTTTTGGAATGAGTTTGCTAAGAATAGGTTAGTGTGCTCATGGTGTTGAGTTGAGCCCAAAGTAACCCCTTTGTTAATGGGTCTTTCCTATGAATCTAATACTCAAATGAGGGCCTCATACTTATGTATCTATCCCCTGTGTGTGGGAATGTGTGTGCATAAGTTTGAAATATACTATATGAAGATGCATGCAGTGATCTAGCTTATAATTTGATAAATATCACTCATTTTCTAATTTTTTAATGCTTCATACTTGTAATATAATTTATCATATACTTGATATAAAAATAGGGATGAATATGGTAGAATAGCTTGGTTGTGCAGTTAGTTGATTGAGACTTAGTAGGTGTTTTTCTTGGTATTTGCTAGATGAATAATGAGAAAGCTTATACTTTTATTTATACCAGGCCTTTTGAAAATATCTCATGTTAGGGTTTAATAAGACAAATGGGCCAACCCATAGGTTTCAAAACATTTACAATTTGAATGAGTTTTGGTAATTATACATTAGATAAGGATATGGGCACTATCGTCGATGGTAGTGTCTAGAAGGCTAAAAAAAGGTACATATCTAAAAATGATAGTGAAATATGTTTATCAAGTTTTAAGCATTTTTTGTAGTGTAGGAGACCTAGGTCATCAAAATCATATGGATTTGAATTAGAGATAATAATTTAGGCACAGTGAGATGGTAAATGTGATCTTTTTGATAGTGAGGAGGTCTATAACTAAAGGATAGAGCCCTGATTGATATTTTTCAAATGTAAAAGATTGAGATGTTATAAATGTTCAATTTTAGTATCTGCAATGTGTGTCAATAATACCTAATTTAGACCAATAATCAACAAATAGATAATATCCTAGAATCATGCCAATTAATGACTAGTAAATGCCTTGGGGACATATTTAGGTGTCTACATTTTATCCCTTTTTGATAGTTTAGTGTGCATACATATCAAAGTAGAGGAATAATATAGACATGGATACAAAATCTTGAACCATTAGATTTATATCACAAATTCCAATGCACATGAGAACTTATAAAAACTTTTTTCTTTTTCTACACATGCATGGGTTAATGTGAAATAATGATAAATATTAAAATATGAATAATTGAAACTGAGTTACCTCATTCTACTTTTAAAAAATGAATACTAAGCATATTTGAATGCCTCTAAATCTATGTAAAATACTGAACAAAATTTTGAGTACAATCTTGAGTAACATTTTAAATAAAAGATAGATAAAATTTTAAGTATTACCTAAAATAAAATTAAAAATTATCTTTACCACCATCTAAATAAATTTTAATAACATCCTAAGTACATCCTCAGCTATATTTCTTAGGGTAGAATTAGTACATACTCAATGGGAGTAACTAAAATAGCCTAATTACATCCACAAAAGGAATTAATAAAATGTTTAGAATACATCCTCAATATGGAAATTGAAATCTTGAAAAATTGATATAATTTAAATTAGTGTACATTCCTATAAAATGATTTGATATAAACCTCTAAAGCTCATGTCTCACAAGAAATATGCTAGAGGAAACATATATATTATATAATATAAAGCCACTAGTGAGTCTAACATATGAAGATATTTTTATGAAAGCATATTGCACTAAATAAAATTCCCCATATGGGCCCATGAGATAAGGAATGTAGCATCAAGAATAATTTTACCCATGTGGGCTCAATATATAATAAATATAACATCATGAGTAATTTTCCCCTTGTAGTCTCAATATATAAACAATATCATGTCCTACTAAGAATTGTAAGATATGGAATTATAGAGCATATATAATATTTTATTCTCTAGTATATGCATGATAGGAATCATGGAAACATAGGTAAGAGGCCTAAATATTTTCATGATATAAATCATGAAAATATAAAAACTATCAACAAAGCATAAGACCAGGGAAAGAATCAATCATGTAGGGAAACTAAGAAAATCATTTGATTCAAAGCAAAATAAAGCCTTAAAATACATGGTGATAAAAATAAGTGATGAAAATCCCAATGAAAATATAAGTAAAAATAGTGAAATTAGAAAATGAGCGAGACAACTAAATCCAAATGGAAAAGTAAAAATTAAATTTTCTTTATAAAACTTGATAAAAATTGCCTGGTCAAAAAAATTTAAGACAAAATAAACTAAAGTACAAAAATGAAAGCAATCTAATTTAATATGGTGGCATGAGGCATCATAGTGATCAATCATAGAAAAAAATTAAATGCATATTGTTGATTGGATTCTTCAAAGGTAAAACAAATTAAAGCACAAAAAAATGAAAGCAATAAACATGCATCTAATGTAATATGGTGACATGAGGCATCATAGTGATCAGTCATAAAATTATTTCAAATGTGTATTACTCATTGGATTCTTTAAATTTTTTCCCTCCAATATAGCAAGGTGGTATGGCATCAATCCAAATTAATCAATAATGAAATATGGTCTAAGACAATTAGGTTTTAACTTGTATTTTTTTCTCCTACTTTACATTGGTGTTTTTCTAATTTTATTTCAATATTTGATCACCTACATTAAGTTGTCTTGATTGGATATTTATTTTATTTTGATAGACTCTCACATTTTAACTAGCATGGATTATTTTTTCATCATCCATCTCTAATTGATATAACATTTTTATATATAACTTTGTTTATTAATTGTACCTTGTAATGATACCCTCAAATATGGGATTTTAATTTAAGAGGAATGAATGATCTTACCCCATACATAAGTGAGTAAGGTGTTTCCCTATTAGGCATTATAACACTTATTTTTTATACCTAGAAAAATGGATATATTTGATTATATCAATCAATACCATGTTTATTTAATGTCTGTTAAAATATATCGATAATAGTTTTTATGGAAGCTTCATCTTGGTCATTTCCTTATGGGTAATAAGGAGTAGATAATGTATGTTTGATCTTATACTTGTCACAAAACTTTTAGATTGTATTATTCTTGAAATATGATCCATAATCAATGAAAATCATAAATGGTAAGTTAAATCTTGAATTGATGTGTCACAAGAACATTGCAAATATATTGACCCATAGTTGTCTCTAAATGAGCTGATTTTATCCATTTTAAAGTATTATGTTGATGTAATAATAAACTTATGACGTTATGAATATTGAGGATTTATCTTACTTTTTTATTTATTTTGGATAAGTGGATCCTAAAATAGTGTAAAAATGTAGGTAATCACATTATACAAAATATAATAGTAATATACTAATTTGAATTGAAATGAATAATCTATATTTTTCATTATTTTTGTTTAGAATTGACAAAGTAAGAGAGGATAAATGTACTTATCTTATTTTGATGTTTTATCACATACATAAGATGTCTTAGTATTATAAAAATCTTTGTATGTTCTTTGTCAAGTGTTTGGGTCCAAAATAGAAGCCCAAACACTAAATAACATTGTTGGTGAATTTTGATGCCTATGGTAACTAGTATTATCTAGGCTCTAACAATAATGTCCTTGTATGTTTTGTAAGTTTGTAAGTTCTGGTAATGTTGTGCATGTGCCTATAAATTATTCATGTGTGTGCACTCACCTTTGGTCTTACGCATTGATCTCTATTTTCATTATAATTCATCCCAAACCCTAATTATGTTTTTGAACACAAGATGATCCTTGAAAATAGGTTATTATTTGAGTTTGATATCCTTAACCACTCTTTATTTAATGGCTTAGAGTGTCCTACATTCTAATACTCCAAAGGGGGGCTCAACACACATGTATTTATCTTAATTGTGTGTGTTTGTGCAACATACAAATTTTAATTTTGTGTGTATTCATTCTTATTTATAAGATTGATCCTTTGAGTTATTTTTAGATATGTATGCCTTTTTGATAAATTTTTAAGAGATTGTTAATTGATTCTTCAAGATTGTTAGGACTTTCCCAAAAGAATATAATCTTAAGATTGATTTTGATTTATAGATAAATATTAATTATTTATCACTATGGGTGACCCATGAAACATGTCTATTTTAACCCACTTGAGAGTTAATAAATTAAAAAATATCCATAGAGTGTTCCTGAAAATTGTTGGTAGAAGCAGATACCTCTAGCACCCGCAACTGTCTAGTTTTTACCAATATTATCCTAGGAGTGTAAATTAGTGATCTAATATGTGGAGAGGGTTTTTGTAGTATTTTTGTAAGATTATTATATATAATATTATGATCCTAAATAAATGTATCTAATGAATTGTATTGTCCAAGACAATGGATGGGTGTATGGATAGATGGAAAGTGTGGAAAAGATTCAAATGTATGCATAATTTATAAGTACATAAAATTATATCAAAGTTGATGTTTATAAAGTGTCTAATACCAAATTTAGGTATCTAAATATTCCCCCATTTTAATATATTATTAAAAATTATAAATTAAAAATATGAAAGAATAAATTTGGTATATGTGATAATTACACTTGGTGTTGATAAGTATGTCTTGAATATCCCCTTTGTTGTATGTGAAACTTGACATAAAACATATATAGATCAATGTATTATCAAGATAATAAATATGAAATAATATAGATCATTTAATCACATAAAATAAAAAAATAAATGAACAAATACACTTGATAGTATTTGAGCCAAGCTACCACTTTTCGAATCTATTTGTAGAATACCATGGGGTGATCATTCCCCAAGGAGATATAACCTCTAAAACCATGAGTTGGGGAGTGAAAATCCCCCAACCATCATTGTATAATGAGTGATATAAGTTTAATGATGAATTAACTTCAACCATGATACTCTAAATATCATAGTATTTCTTTTGTGAAACCTCAAAATCAAGTCATATGTCAAATTAGAATGTTGAATTGCATTTTTATGTAAAAATGGAACCAGAAATAGGTTCATATGTAAAATCATCAACCATTAGAGATGAATTAAAAACCCAAAGTGCTTTCATAGTACCATCATTACCTACCAATCCTCAATATATAAAATATCAAAGTGTCTACATGAACAAATCCTATTCCCTAATATGATCCACCTATCCCTCATAGTGATATAAAGTGCTCACATATATCTATACCAATGTCATATAATGCCTCAATTGTTCCTCACAATCATATGACCCATGTACATATCAATTTGATCAATATGACCCATCTGAATCCCATAATTTATCTCAAATATACAATATCTATTTTTCATGGCATAAATATCTAATGTAATTCCACTATATGTCCCCATTTTGATATGAGGGATGAAACATGTGAATTATCAAAATAAGGAGTTGTGTGCATCATGTGTGGTATAGAAAATTATAATAATGTAAATTATGTATACAAACGTAATAAAATATGTCATCATAAAAATATTTTGATCATGTAATCATGTATCAAACATGTAATTTAATGCGTTGGGCATAAATTATCAATTTCTAGTAGATATATCAATTAAGAACATAGTGATAAGAGCCGCATGAGATTCATGATATAAATCATGGAATTGCACACAATATAAATATGCAAGATATAAATCACAACACCAAGCCCATATAAAAAATCATATATGTAACCATATACAAACCATATCATAGTCAATAATCACATAAGCACACAAGACATGACAAAACTTTGATCGAACATGAATATGACATGGTCATGACTCAGATTGAGGATCCTCTAACACATGATGAGATATTACATTGTAAATTAACTAACATAATATAACACACATCAATGATCAATCAATGTCACATTCATCAATATGAATCACACATTATATAAGCAATGTAATTCTGCATAATCAATCGATGTCATCATCCACTTTAGAAATGCACAATATCCATAAGAAATAATACTTTATAAATTATGACTAAGAGTAATTCATGTGTGAAAATATTTTGTGATTAATGAACTAGTATAAAAATATATAACTTGAAAATTGTATGAATATGCCCCCAATATAGGCATGCCCCCAATGTAGAAAGGTATCCCATGGGTGTAATTAATGTCATGCATTTATATGTGCATATATTATATGTAACCTGTATGCCCTACATCCCACTCATGTATACCATGAACATAATGTGCGTAGAAAATAGATATGTAATTCACCAAGAGTATCATGAATAACATTAACAATATATTTTTACAATCAAATAATGTCAAGCATAAGTCTTGGTTTTTTATTTTTTGAATATTTGATTTTTTTGAATTTTTTGAATTTTTTTTTTATATTTTTCAATTTATAATCCTAAGACCATATCCAATGGATGCTTAAGTGTAGATATTGAATATTTTAACATAGTGCCTATATATATATATATATATATATCAAATTTCCACATGTCATCATCATTAGAGTCATCATAGCTAGGTATGTTTGTCACATCTTCCCTATCACAATGTTTATGTACAAGTATTAAATTTCTCTCAACACCATGTGTAGGCTCAAATGTCATTTTATTAAGTGATTCAACTTCACTTGTTCTTGAATGTTTAAATTTTTTCCATCCTTTTTTTTTTAACTTTAACTACATTATTGCCAAACTTGAATGTAACACACTTATTTGGATTGTCGACACTAGCTTGCATTTGTATAAACCATTTTTGGCCATGTGTATCATGAAATTATTTCACAGTAAACATTACAAATATTAATATGTCGGTAAACTTTGGCTAATAATCAATTGGTAATATAATATGGCCTATTGACCCCTCATTATAAAGAATGTGTTGTAGCTCATTTATTATGTGTCTTAATTGGTGTAAAACTTGAATGATGAATGTAATAGCCCCTTCATCAAAATCCATTTAAAATTATTATCTATAGGCATATTCTATGTATATTTGAATATTCAAAGGGTCCATTCATGGGTTATTATATACTTTACATGATATTTTCCTTTGTTGGGTCTTTTTATAAGTCATAAATGGTGTATCTAACTTAGGTACCTTTACCTACACTTGTACGATAACTATAGGGTCCTTTTTTTGTAACACCTCATAGTGATTTTTTCCATTTATAATTATTCTATGATAACTACAATATGACTTCCCTTATTTATGGGATAAATGATCCATAGATCGATGTCTAATGGAATATATAATATCAAATTCTTTTCAATTAACATTTGTAATATAAAACTTAGTTTGTTTTGTAAACTAGTTAATTGCAATGTTGTATTGTATTATGATTGAAGGTAAAATGATTAAATTATTTTCAAGTAACATTTGTTATATAAAACTTAGTTTTTTTTTTTTTTGTAAACTAGTTAATCATAATGTTTTATCGTGTTATATGGAAGGTCTTACTTCCATGAGCTCTATATTGTTAACTGAATTTTGCACAAGCATTGGATATTCATCAGTTATACAATATATGATGTGCAATTCTTATTTTGATAGAGTCACACTATTTATTTATTTTTAAATATATTATTGTGATATATTTATGTCATGAATTGATATTGCAATAATCATATAAATTTTTATGCATACTTACCATATAATGTGGATCATGATCAATTTAGTGGTGTTCCATAGAGAATTCACTTTTTACTTTCTTACTTGGTAGAGTTTACTCTATAGATGTGGTTATAACATTTGTATCTTATGATTTATAAGAAGGGATGTCTTCCCTTTATCTAAATTGGGTTGCACATAAAGGAAGCCTTGTAATTTTTCAATGTTTACCATGTTTGAATCATATCGATACCCCCTAGTCTTATAGATGTAAAGGTTTAGATGAGATAGATAATCATCTATGTTCTCAATAATTTCATTATCATCATCATCACTATCATCCTCGATAATGATTGTATCTAGATTTATGGTATTGACTAATAGAGGAAGATTTAATATTTTCTCCTTTTGTGTTTCATATATGTATGAGGATTATTTTATCACTTCTTAATTAGGTGGTATGTTTGGAGGTAACTTATTTTTGTTATAATTTCTTGTCTCTCCTACTTCATATGTGTATATTATTTCTATAGGTATGACCTATAATTAAGGTACTATGGAGGAGTGAGGGGCATCATAATGCAATATACATCTCAATTAGGTTTAACTACTTTGAATTATTTAAAAGGTTTACTATATGCATGATATGTATGCAAACATCCTTCATGCACAAATTTTAAGCATCGATGTAAGATGGATGGGAGTGCAACCATAGCATGAATCTAAGGCCTACCATGTAGTATGTTATAATATAAATGGTTTGGCATCACTTGAAACATAGTGGTTAACATTTTAGGCCCCACTATCAATTCCAATGTAATCGTTCTTGGCACTAGACGAGGTACATTATCAAAATCTCTAATCTTATTATATGATTTATGAATACAATCTATATTCATACCAAGTGTTTGAAGAAACATGATGTTACAAATGTTGAACTCTAATTTTTTATCCATAAGCACACACTTAACCCCATTCTTTAAGATTTTCACCTAAATAAAAAGTGGGATATTTTGATCTATATTATGTTAAGTAGGCAAATCTTATCTTTTAAAATAAATTATGTCTTCACTATCCTTTAATGTATTAATAATGAATGCAAAATAAGTTAGTTCCACATTGTTTGGTAAGGTTGCATCACCTCATGTTGTATAAATAATGTTCTTATAGATATTGGATCTTTTGAGCAACTCAATATAGATATTTTGGCAAAGTGTTCTTAATTTTATCTATAACATCATAATATTTAGTTGCAATGGCTGGTAACTTAGGTGGGTAAGGAAGATTATGAGGGATATTTTTATTACCTTTGTTTTTCCTTATAGGATTATTTATAGTACTCTTCATGTTTTGATAGCATGGAAATACATATCAAATATAGTCCTAGAGAGAATAATAGGGGAAGGATATTGGTTATCTCAACCATGAGGTTTTGAGGGAGGAGGAATGAAGGGAGTCATACATGACCTTTTTCTTTGATTAGTAATGAGAAGCATCTTAGATTCAACATTCATGAAACATTTGTTGTTAAGTAGAGCTAATATTTCATCATATGTAACATAATCCTTAGTTTTATCATAGTTGAGTGTAATCCATTTTATTACATGAAATAGAAATACATCATATAATATATGAAAGAGGCATGTAACTATAGCCATCATAGCTTGGACTTTAAAATATAATCAATTGGCATCCATGGCAACCATGTTATGGTTTTAGTTATGTAAATAATGATAAAGTAGAAATCAAATATAAAATTCAAACCCTAATAGGAGATAAATCTGAAACACTAAGAAATATTAAAACCCTAATGTAGGAGGAAACGTAGGGTTTTGTGTGATCAATGCAATGATTGGGTTCATCAAAATGTTTTACTTATTCTAGATTAAGGGATCCTGACATAGTGTAAAAGTATAGATAATCAAATTATGTAAATTATAGACATAACATACTAATCTGAATTGAAATGGATAGTTTAGCTATTTCACTGTTTAAATTTATAATTTACAAAGCAAGAGGGGATAAATGTACTTATCTTATTTTTATGTCTATCACTTACATAACATGTCTTAGTATCATAAAATGTTTTGTATGTGCTTCACAAGGTGCTCAAGTCCAAAATAGAGGCTTAGACCTTACTTGGACATTACCAGTAAATTCCAATGCCTATAGTAACCATTAATTTATAGGATTTGTCAATAATGTCCCTATTTATTTAGAAGTTTGTAAGTTTTTTGAATGTAACACTTGTACCTATAAATTCTTCATGTGTGTGTGCTCACATTTGATTTTGTGTTCTAATTTTTATTTTCCTTTTCTTGTTTTCCAAACCCTAATTGTGTTTTAAAACACAAGATCACCATTAAAAAAGGGGTTATTTTGGGTTAGACAATCCTAACCCCTCCCCACTAAATGATTAATTATTTCCTATGGTTCAATACTTTGAAGAGGGCTCAAACCACACATAGATTTCTCATATATGTGTGTTTAAAACATCATGATCAATATAGAATTTAATGTATTTTTTGGATTTTGACACTCGCAACCATACACCTTTAGATTTTGTGTGTATTTTAGACATGTCTATAGGGATTTTCGTTTGAGGGGTTTTCAAATGTGTCTCTTTTTTATAATGTCTAAAGTGAGTGATAATTGATTCCTCAATTTTTTTAGTACTTATCAAGCTGAGTATAACCTTAGGATTGATTTGTATCTATATTTAACTCTTCATTATTTAACACTATGACTAACCCATGAAACATGTCTAGGTTAGCCTAATAAATACTTCCCAATTTGAAAAATATATGTTGAGTGTTTCTGGACACTACTAATAGAGGTAGACACATGCGGCAATTGTAACTATCTAATTATTATCAATATTTTCATGGGAGTTTAAATAAGTGATATGATATATGGAGAAGATATGTTTAGGATTATATAAGGTTCTTATACATACTAGGCTGATCCTGAGTGAGTGTATATGGTGAATAGAGTTGGCCAAGACAATAGATTGATAGATGGATAAAGAGAAAGTGAGCAAAAGAGTCAAATGTATTTGAAATGTCCAAGTATTTAAAATTATATCAAATTTGATGTTTCCAAAGTGTCTAATACCAAATTTATATGTCTACACTTACTGATCAATTTAAAACCTCATATGGAAAATGGCCATGGAGAAATTATAGGTTGTAACTCTTAGGAAGAGGCATGTGTAATAATAACGTGTCTTTAACATTTTTTACATAACTTAGCATACTCATGAAATTAAATTTCCATAGGTTTCCAATAATATCCCATTCGACTTACTTATATGACATGGATATTTTTACTAAATTGACCCCTAGACTCACTATCCTGAACTTTTTGTAATACAATTCTACCTTCATCACATCCAAGACATCTAAGTAGTTTCTCATCAAAGGATCTACTAAAAATTACACCTATGATGATAACTAATTTGATTAATTATCTGCATAAATGTTTCCTATAAGTTATTGAAAAATATGGAGGAATTATGTCTTTTGATAACAAATTAAAAATATTTGTATACCATTCTGAGTTTTATGTGCCACAATCCATTATCATAATAAACCTAGAAACACCATATTTTATATCTAAGAAGTTGGGTTTTTTAATAATTTAATGTTAAAAACAACATGATCATCATGAATATCAATAAGAACTAATGAGTTAATGTTATCCATAGCATCAACATGTTTATTGTTCTTTCTAGAAACATTATTGATTTTGCATTCATCAAATTAAGAAATCAAATTTTGCACAATATCTATATAAGGAATAAGATTTTATTATTTGAAGTGGTAAATACTTGACACTTTATTGACCAAAAGTTGATAATCCCCATATACTTTGATATATTTTATGTTCAAAGCTTGTGATGTCAAATGTCATAAAATAAGTACATGAAAAACCTAGTATATATGCTTGTGGCATAGTTTTTCCTTGAGGATTAATAAGAAAAAAAATTACATCAAAGCCTAAGTCTAGCTTATAACCATTAAATTTCATAGTTTGTGTCTTATTTCCCTTAATATGGGTAATAAATTAATCACAAAAATTGTCATCTAAAAGACTATGACTAAATATCGAATCTTCAACTAATTAATCTGCAATAACTTGTTTGTTAATTAATTTATGTGATATAAACATGAGATAAAAATATATTAGCAACATATCCAATTGTCTATCCTTCCAAATAAATACAATTTTTACAGCATGTATTTCAAAGTATCAGCTTTAGGAATTACAAGTGTTTCATTTTTTAGCATATAATGTCTAATTTTTTGAGATGCAACAATCATAGCTAGACATAAATTCTCCATTTAATTTAAATTATTTTCATAATAAATTAAATTTGAATTGATGTAATATATTTCTCCTTCCATGTTTTCATCATTAGTGTCAGCTATCAAGTTTTTTAAATTGTGTTATGTAACATATGTGTAGAGTAATAGTAGTATGTCTATAATAAGTGGCATCATAACAGAAGGAACAGCAAGATAAAATTTTATTTTATCAAAATATTTTTTACGTTGTTCATACATTCAAACTTGACATCCTTTTTGATAAATATAGACAATGATTAGATCTTATCAAAAATTTATGCGAAGAATATACCAATCATCTAAAATTTTCCTTAAAAGCTTCTTAACTACTTAAAACTTTTTAGGTAGACTCATTTCAAAAATAAATTTTAATTTGTTAGGATCTACTTGTTTACCTTTCCCAAAGATAATGAAACCCAAAAATTTATATAAGTCACACCAAATACACATTTAATGGGATTTAATCACTCCTTGTATTTTCTTAACCTTTTAAATATTAATCTCAATTCATGCACATTACTCATTCATATAATCATGAAATAGATACTTCATGGCTCTTTGATAAGTAGAACGTGTGTTCTTAAGTCCCAAAGGCATAACCACATACAAAATTATGCCCCATGGAGTTGTAAAGGTACTTTTACGTTGATCACTTGGGTTCATTCTAATTTGGTTGTAATTGGAAGATACATATATAAATGACATCTCCTGGCTAATAATTGAATCAATTATCATATCAATATTTGGCATGTTTATATATCAAAAAAGCATGCATACTCAAATGCCCTCAATTGGTTTTCCAATGAGAAAAATGATGGATATCCACTTACAATATTCAATTTTTATAATAGCATCATAAAAAAATTGGATATGATATGTTATTAATATATCCACTTTAGGATCCATTTTTATAAATATTTTCTTTGCAAGTTATGTTTCTAGATTCAAAAAAGCGTTATGTACTTTAATAGATGTTGGCATACTAGGAATATTAGGGTATGAACATTCAAAATTATCTTGATATTAAACTAGTGAATTCATATAGGATTTTTGTTCTTCAGTATCTAAATAGGTGCCAAGTTTCAATGTCTTAGGGCTATCATTAGCGTCAATGTTTATATTTATGATATCTTCATTTAACAGAGTAGATTGTATGTATGTGAATAGCGCATGCTAAACTATGCATTCGACTTCTTGAGGTGTGACTGAGACAGCCAATGTAATGGAAGAATGATGGGTAGCCTAAATAAAATGAGATGAGACTAGACCCAAGGATGAAATAAATATGGGATGGAAGACTAAGATTTGAAGGTTATTTACTTGGCAGGAAATAATATGAAGAGGGCCTATTAATAAAACTATGAGCTTAGATTGCTCATCTAGGGATTCAATATGACTAAGGATGAGATATAAACTATGGGTGGATTTAAATACATGAAGCCTAAGCTCAAAATATATATCACTTTGTAGTGCACTGGTTGGAACAAGAGTAGGCACTATAGGAAATGGACTAGCACTATGAGGATAAAGAGGCTCAGTGAGTGTCATCCAATGGTATAGAAAGATTGATTGATAATATGTGAAGTGTATAGCTTATATTTAATGTGTTTTAAATGAATTTCTTTTTTTTTTAAATGTGTGAGCAAGTTTTTTGCTTTCACTCATCTTGGCAAGGCTTTGTTTAGGAATTGTTTTTATACTTGTGCACGTTTTGACAAAGTTTTTGAAAATAAAATCAAATCAAAATACTTGTTGAAATGAAAGTAAATTTATAATTATTTAAGGAAATATAAAATTAAATGAAATTAAATGTTATTCATTTTGATATTTGTTATGATACTTGGATGCATACAACACTAAAACTAAAATCTTGACCAAGAGTGTGAATGCTTATTTTCACCCCTTTTCTAGATGCAAGCTTTGACCTATGTGAAAGCTAAATAAAACTCTCTTTTTTTTATTTATCCATTATAAATGAATGAAAATATAATTAAATTAAGTATTTTATAACATGCAAACAAAACAATATTAGATCCAACCCTAGGGAATACAATCTCTAGGTATATAGAAATTCTTTTGTGCATGCAAGCTAGAAACCAGTTTTTGGTGTTCTAAATGATTGCATACTAAATTGGATGATTTGATATTGAATAAAGATGAAATAAAAGTTATGATTTTTTGATTTTATGATATATAAATAGTGTTCTTATTTTTGATTTTATGATATATAAATAGTGTTCTTATTTCATTAAAATGAAGGAAATCAAGTTCAAGATATCAACTTTTTTTTACCTAGGTTTTTATAGATTTTTTTTAGGTGTATGCGTGCTTGTTTGCTCGTGAGTGTAAGATTGTTAAAAACTAAAAATGGTTTATTTTGAAACTGAAAATTATTTTTTTTGTTCCTAAAATTTATCTAGTGTTTGGATGCAAACTACGTGCTTTCAAAATATCCTAATATGCAGATGCAAATAGTCAAGATCTAAATTATTATTTTTAGTGTAAGAGAGAGGAGAGAAATAAATATTTATTTTCCTATCTATGCTTTTTTGGAATTAAAACTAATCTAATGAATGAAAAAAAATTAAACTATACTAAGTTAATAAATGAATAAATAAAACATAAATTGAAAACCCCTAACCTAATCAAAGATGATGACCAAATGAAGGCAAAGATTTATTGCATTAAATAAGCCATCCTCATGTAACTAACTCCTTGATTACCCAATCACAACCCTTATAACTCTTTGATAAGAGGATGAAACGGAAAGAAGGAAATAAAGACATGATCTTTTCAAATAAGAGCAATTAAACAGTGGATGGGTCAATTAACAAATAACAATGAACTAGTTGTTGATTCCTATGAATTCTCCTCTCCAAAAATTATGTATAATGACCATGAATATGACCAAAGGTGGATCAAAAGATTTTGCAAAACTAAAATCAAGAAACTAGTGTTTTTTAGAGATTTAATACACCAATCTTCAATACAAAATTTGGATCTAAAATTCATCTAAAATTGAGATACTTGTAGGAGAAGCATGGATCATGTAAGGGGAGTTTAACTCTTGGTTAACTAAAAGTTAAACTCAAGAAGGATGGGGAATGATCAAAACAAGAGTGGGAGTGAATTGGGAATTCAGGAGGCAGACTCAAGGCATAAAAAGGTAATAAATGTGAATAAAGCATGTAAACATGTGAAAAATGTTAAGTTGTGGAGCTAAAAGCTTCACTGATGCAAACAGGAGAGGAGGTTGCTGCAGGTTGTTGAGTTGCAGAGAAGCTGGGGTCGGTCTGATCAGTCGACGTCGGCAGGATAGCAGAGAGAAGCAACCGACATCGGTCATATATCGGCCGAGGTCGGTCACCTCCAGGCAGACAGGGACCGACGTCGATCGCCTGTGTGGTTCAACTGCGAGTTAATTACGGGCAGTTGGTTGATGAACCAAGTGTTTGCATGATGAGTGCTAATTTTAGACTCATAGCTGCGGATCTAATTATTGTAATTAGATGTCTAATTATTGTTTGGATGAGATCTATATAATAGACTCATGGTTGTATTGGAAAAGTGTTCTAGTTTGAGTTGAGCAAAGTTTGTTCCTTCTGTGTGTGAGGTGAGCAAGGGTGTTCCTCCTAGTTCCACAGTACCAGGTGTAGGTGCTAGGTTTGGAGAGTCAGCAGGATTCTTCAGGAGTGTAGGATCTTGGTCACAGTTGCATGGCCTATATAGGAGATCTACATGGTAAGTAAGATCGTTGATCTGTAGGTGTATGTGTGTGCAAGGTCAAGGTTCACAGGTGAGCAGAACCGTTGTTTGATTTGCAGGTGTGCAAGATCATATAGACAGCAACACAACAGGGAGCAGTATCAGGCAGGATCTACTTGGAGTACAGGGGTGTACTCGGATAGAGCTAAGAGGAAGGCAAGGGAGTTCCTTCCATAAGTATGGTCTGTTGAAGTGCAGGTTCATGGGAGATCTACTTGAAGTACCTTGAGTACTTGTGGAGTGCGTGGAGTACTTGTGGAGTGCGTGGAGCACTTGTGGTGTGCGTGGAGCACGGGAGGTGAACACCAACTCTGTATTTGAGTTGGGTGTTGGGACTTGAGAGGGAGAGCTTTGGGGAGAAGAATTACTGTTCACTTGAGGTGTGGCGAGCCTCTGAAGAGGTGGTGGAGAAGAAGTGGCATCTTCTTTATTGTATTCTTTTCTGTATAAAGTGTTAATACAAGTTGTGTATTGTCTCTCATATGCTGTGTTATTCTGAATTCTAGTTACTTGGTGAATCTGGTTAATTTCCGCATATTAAGTTGCTTGGTTTGGTAATCAAATTGTGTGCTTCTGGTTTATTTCCCAACAAAAAACTCAAGTACCGAAGACTAAACTAATAGATAAATGAGTCCTTATTTATAGGGTCAGTTATGCAACCATTGTTCTATGTGATAGAACCACCCTCTCAGATGATAGAATTTCCCTATAATAATATGAAACCACCCTATTGGTGATGGTTATATCACATCAATTTTCAAAACCATCACAATGGTTCCATCACCTTAGGGGAAATTTTGTAATGGATCAAGGCGGTTTTGTTATTGGAAGGGGTAGTTTCATCCTCTATGGAGGGTTTTTTAAACCAGCTGAAAGAGGCTACAAAATCATTAAAAATAGAGATTTTGAGGGGTTTTAGAAATAAATAGGGAGTATGGACTATAATGTTAGAGAGAATCCACTTGAGCATATTTTGGATATCACTACATCATCATTGGATATCGTATCGTAAATATCACATCATGCAATTTTTAGGTGCATACATAGACCTATCCTCTATAAAAGGTGTACGAGGTAATTCATTTAAATCATATAGGTCTAAATCATCATCATTATGGGAAGGCTCTCCTTCACCAAACAAAGTGTGTTCATTTAAAATTAAAGTAATATATTCTTATGATAATATCATGGTGATTCAACAATGGTTCTCAAAACTTTAGTTATAACCTCATTTGTGGGAAATTTATCAAGATGTGGCATCTCATGCTTAATGGAATAATCGAACATTTCCATAGAAATAGTTAAGTTTGTTATCGTATTCTTGAGAATGAGTTGTATATTTCTTAGATTGATCATGAAGAGATTTGATTATATATGTGACCATATTGTCATTGTTTATAACACCTAAATATATGTTGTCCACATCAAATGGTATGTTATGTTTTTCAATATCTAGTTGGTAGTTTGTAGACTCATATTTCAACTCCTGATTGTTATTTTAACCAATTCCTTGCTTTAAATTGATGAACTGAGATATGTATTCTAATGTGCTTCACTCTATTTTACCTAATCCTTAACCATTATAACCCATATTTTTTACACATTTGGGTCTAGATCCAAATTTTTTTAATGTTTTTTTTTAAAATAATAATACTACTTTGACCATTACTATTTATGACATGGAAATCATTCTTCATTGGTTGTTTAACCTTATTTTCACTTGTTGTGGCTTTTGCACTTATTGAAGCAAAATCTAGCATTTCATAATCTTGAAGAGTTGTATAAAGAACACTTAGAGCAAATATATTCATATCATCTTAATATTCCCTAGGACTTACTAGGGTGAATCTTATTTTAGAGAATTTCTCATTAAGATCATCAAATTTGTAATAATTATCTTCATTATGTTTTGTAGTGTTACTACATTCCCCAAATTCAAATGTTATTATGTTCCATTGAATAAATTACTTAAGTCCCACTAGAGTTGTTTGATCTAAATCCAAATGAAACATTAAGTTATTTTGAGGCTCAATCATCTAACAAAAATTAAAATGCATAGCATATGCTGAAAATGTATATATAATTCCTTAGTGCACAAACTTAAAGCATATATGCAATATATAGGGTACAAAACCCATGGCATGGTCTTCCAAGTAATATATTATAACTTACATCATGAGATATAACATGATAGTCAATGGCTAATGTTTTTCGCCCTTGTTAGATTCAATGCAATTATACCAAGGGATCTTTGTTATTTATTGTCAAAGCATTTTATAATCATCATTGAGCTAGTTAAGGCCTCTCTACTATACTTGTACAAGAAAGGTTTTACTACAATATTCAATCTTGAATGGTTGTCAACAAGCACTCTTTTTATCCCTAGAGTACCATTAATAACTTGAATTTGCAAGGGTAAATGTTGGTCAAAATCTCTTGGAACGATATCATAATGTTTTTCCACTTAAAATTTAGGCTTAGGCACTTGTGGATGATTGGACAAGTGTTTTTGTTATTTAACACTAGAGAAGGGATGATATCATGTTGAGCTATATCCCTTTTTTGCATTATATGGTTGATCTTATAATGTGTCTCATGCATTTATCATTTTATTAATTGAGATGAGGCACTATGGTTTTTCTACCATCATGTGAGGATTGACTAATGAAACTAGAGTATGAATGGCATACACATACATGAATCACTTAAGAAATTAATTATTGAAGCCCTAGTGTCTATGGAAGATCTTTTAGATTTATAAATTTATATAATATTGGAATTATCAACCATTAAATAATTTCGTATATAATATTGGAATTATCAACCATTAAATAATTTTGTATATAATATTGAATGCGTGTGATATATTTGAACATATATGTGAACATTTAACAACATAAAATCAAATTTATACACAATAATACAGCGATGTTAGGGTCTTGCAATGTATACATTTGAGAAATTGATACATTATGACGTGATCCTAAATCATGATCACCCAAATGGGTTTTATTACCCATTATATAATGGTTTTCACACAATTGTGAAATTTATAATGAAACCCTAAAGAAAGAACACAATTGTAACACACAGGTAAACACACTAGGATTTGAAAAAAAATGATAACATAAGTAACTTATGGCTTAGGATCAATATAATCAAGCAAAATAGAAGCTAGGGATTTTATATCTAGGAGCATGGAATGCCACTAACCATAGAAACAAGAAAGAAATTAATTTATGACATTACATGGACAAATTCAAACCCTAATGGAGTGTAAGATACATCAAGCTCACCAAATATATTAGGGCTAAATGATTACACCTGAATGCAACACACGTATCATAATTTATTTCAATTAAGCATAACACACGTGCACAAAAGTGTAATAATTCCTAATTTAATTTTTTCCAAATCCTAAAGTTGGGCATTCCCATAACATTTTGTGGACATATCTTCAATAACATGAGATTTGGTGATTGTTTTCTAAATCTAAAATTGGAAACGTGTGCCTAAAAGCATTAATAAAAATTCTCTTAAATGTGTATCTGAATAGATAGGATGACCATGTAAGCATTGGGGTGATTCTAATAGATGATAAAAATCATTGGGACACTTCTAATAGGTACAGGAAAGGTCTAAAATCAGTTGATGAGTGTGTTCCCTTTGTCCTATTTTCCTTTTTCCTTGATCTAATTTCCCCATTGCAATACTTATAACATGTAAAACAAACCTTGTTCATTCTTTATGGAAGCCCCTACACACCTATAATATCTAAGGGCTTAACAAAAGCAAAGTGAGCTTTAGGGGTCTACAATAAACTGACTGAATAAGAGAACTATATTTTTAATTTCGATGCCCAATATTAGTGGAAACCACTAAAGAAAAAGCATGTCAAAAACAATAATTTTACATGATTTTTAAAAATATAGAGATATCAAACCTTTGTTCATATGGCAAAAGTGTTCCATGGTAAAATACTAGCTTCAAAGAGTGATAAATGCCCTAATGATTGCTTAATCTCTCTAGAATCCTTGTGAGTGCTCAATAATGATCTATGAATGTCCATTATCTCTCTTAGTACCAAATGAACTAACAATCATTGTGTATATATAGAAAATTGAAGTCAAATTAGGATCCTATTGGTATGCAAATATACATCCAACAATTGAAAAGCAAAAAAAGGTGAGATTAAGGGGGTGAGTGCATTAACTTTACAATACCATAAAAAGCAAGACTAGAAGAATACAAATGCTTGACATGTAACAAGGCTAGAAAAAGTAGGACCTAAAGCATATAGATGCTTTTGGAAAGTTTCAGAAATGTACGAGCACTTCTAATAGGTGTTATAAATGTAAAGACACTTTTGATGGGTGTCAAAAATGTGTCGACACTTCTAACACATGGCTCAAGGCAACAAGCAGAGAAAAGAGATAAGTCCAAGGAAAAAATAAAGTTGAGAAGTAAGATCAGGGACCACTAAAATTCAACAAGCATACCAATAACGCCTAATTTAGACAAATAATCAACAAATAAACGAGTATCCTAAAATCATGCTAATTAATGACTAATGAATTCCTTGGGGCTAGTTTTAGGTGTCTACACTTATTAAGTATTATCTTTATTTTCATGTGATGTTTCCTACATATGAGTATTTTTAATACTCAAAACCATCATTTTGATGAGTAGTTATTTTTAATCATTTTTTTAAGTTTAATCCACAAATCTACATAAGTGGGATTATGTTTCCTTCTAACTTGACAAGTAACTCTGATTTTTAATTAGTATTTTTCATTTTTTTTAGATTTAATTCATAATTCTTTTAGTTGACTTCTTTGAATAAGTTATTTTTGAAAATTATAGTTTGTATATTACCTATTAAATGTGTATTGTATATAAAATAGGTAATGATGTTAATTATTATACTATTATAGACTAATGTTCACAACACCCAAGCCAAGTAAAAAAAAAATCTCTCTCTAAGATAGAGGAAACAATCTCCACTAATGTGAATTTGAATACAGTTAAGAGTTGTGAACAAATTAGAGGGCAACTAACATTTATTGATGCTTGGTGAGATATCGGTGGAGACTAAACATGAATGACTTATAAAAGATAGATGTTGAATATAGATAAGGTCTCACCAAGAAAAACAATTCTCAACTATGGTAATGATTGATTCATAACATCACAATGAATGTGACTATGACTATAGTAGAACAAAATTATGAAAACCTCACATTTCTTAACTTTTAAGCTTTAAAAAAGATGTGATAAAATGTATTTATAGGATTTTCATGAATTAAGGCATCCTACCCAATGGATAGGAGTGTAGTGCAATAGAAAAGGTGGGATTGGAATCAAATTCCTTATTTTAGAAATTCTTGACATTCCCAAGATTTAGATTCCTTTCATTGGGTTCTAAACATTTTGAAGAAAAAATAATATGAGGTTGAATAAGGGTAAAGTCATGAAAAAGGTGAAAGGGTCAAGTAGACATGTTTAGCGATTAAGAGGTGTTAAAAACATCTAAAAAGAATATTTAATTCGTGTAATTAACTACATTTTCTATCAAGCGGTTTGGGTAGGTTGTAGTAGTTATACGCCAACCCTAACTAAATCTAACATGTATAAATGTACTATTGAGAAAGCAATACAACATTGGTGTATGAAATGATTTCTATTGTGTAATTTATATTTCCTCTTATACTAGTCTGTATTTGTATCTATCGAAACTGACAAGATAAGAAACTTGAGCACCAAAGTGTGGTTTAAGGGGGTGTGTTCGAAGAGAACAAGCCACACTTTTTACTAGAATGGTGCAAGTAACCAAAAAGATTTTATAGCATAATGGTAGACCACCCTAACATGCACATGGGAGCTCTTGGGTTCAAGTCCTAGAAGGTCCATGCAAATCATGCCCATGTAGATGTTAATATTAATGATGTCATAGGTTTCTTTGAAATTCACACTAGGAGTTGGTTCCAAGATCATAAAGACAATAGATTTTTATGGTCGAAAACATGGAGTAGGTATCCAAATACCTATTCAACCTACTTTGAGGCCCAAAAATGTTGGTCTTAGTTTTTTATTAGATAAGGGTAAAAAAGGGTTTTATAGGGATCCCCCAACCAAATTCACAATAGAAAACCAAACAAAGCAAAAAGAAATAGTCCTTGTGACAAGCCCATAGCAAGAAAGGCCGGAGAGACCAAAAGATCAGCAAAACAACTGCAAAACTCACCTAAAAGATAAGCAATAGGGACAATAGAAAATTAAAGTTCATCAATGCCTTCAAGGCACGATGTAACTTCCATGTCTTCTTGTATATCGCAGACAAAGATGTCGAGGATGGTATTTTATTTTCAGGAGGGGATTCCTCTTGTATTTTCTACTTGCCTCGAGTCTTTTGCATGGTCCATTAGTGGTTTCCTCCACCCCTGTTTCTCTGAGAGTCTTTTCTTGCTATGTTTACCTTTTCCTTCGACCACCATGGGAGTGCTCAAACCCTTAGCGACTTTAGCCTTGGTATTGTTTTGCATTTCCTTGATTTCTATCATCTTCTTAACAACTTCCTGAAAATGGAGCAAGGCCTGGTTGTTATTATAAATGGCCTGCTTGAAATCCTTATCCTAACCTTCGATTTTGAGTTGAATTTCGAAAATGGCTCGCTTGGATTTTTCAAATTCATTTATCAGGTCCTTAAGGAGGTTAAGTTGGGTGAGGAGAGCACTTTAAAGCTTTGAAATTTTGTCAACAGGGGTATCAGTCCTAGACTTCTTGTTTTCATCCAAATTGATAGGGGTTAATTTGGAGTTGTCAGGCCCTTTATGTTGTCCCCTAAATTGGCTTTACCTTTCTCAGAGCCTTTTTTGGATTGTTCAGTTTTGATGTAACTAGTGAAATGGGCCAAGGTCTCATCTTCCTCCCATTCATTATCTGAGTGGCTTTCATCAGAATTGAATATATGTTTGGTCCCCTCAGCCGAGCCTTCATCACCATCATTAGAAGTAATGGTCGGTTCGACTTCAAGAGTGAGGTACTTCATGAGATAGATACAAATATCATCCAAAGGGTAAGGGAGGGTAATTCTAAGGAACTTAGCATCAAAATAGTGAATACGCTCGTTAGACTTTAAAAAAGCTTGGACCAGCTCCTTTGTTCTACTTCTATTTTTGAAAGCCGAAGCCCTTTCTACCACCATACCGATGACCGATGTGATGCTATCTTCGGAAACCTCCAACACGAATCTGCACATTCAAACAGTCATATCAATCCAGGACTTAGCAAAATCAAGGGTGAGCTAAGGGTTGTAGCCCTCAATGCGCTCGATGGAGTAAGACCACCATATTTCAGCTTGAGCCAAATTTTGGTGTGTTCCTTGAAGTTGTTGCATGAAAGAGGTTCCACCTAACTCTAGCTCCACCCATTTTCTTCACAAAATACAGAATCCCCTTCTTGACTTTGTGGGAAATCAACTTCAATTTAGTAGAAAACGTGAACATAGGAAAATAGTTGCTCACGGAGTTGATATGTCTCTCACCACAAGTGTAATTAGAAATGATTTGACAAATAATCATTGAAGTATTGCCAAATCATCGAAATGACATCAATATGACTCGAAGTGAAGGAGTACCCATGTCACACATGGGATCGATGATGTTTGAGGTGTAAGGCCAGTTTGTCATGCATCCAAGAGTTCCGCTATCATAGACCCTAAATGGCAAATCTTGCTTCTTCATTAAAAATAATAGAGAAATTGGGAGGGAGTTGATAAAGTTGAGTCCATCTAATGGGATTTTGGATATTGACCCCATAATTCGCAACCAATCGGTGGATTTGTTGCCTTCCTTATAAATAAGCATTATTTGAATCTCTTTAAAGGTCTTCAAATTGTCTTGAGCATCACTTATTATATTATAAACAGTGCAACTTGGAGTCGAGGAACCTTGAAGGTTGTTGATAATTTCATTGAGTCACCTTCAATGATGGTTTTAGAAGCTTGCATATCCACTGCCAATTGAATGCCCTAGAGAGTGGTTGTGGTTTCCACAACATGATAGGATTGGTGTCTTATTGGCCAAGCATGGGCTACCACCAAGTTGCCTTGAGCATAATGTTGGTTTTAGTTATAATAATCACTCGAGAACTATATATACTAAGCTTGTGCAAGGTACACAGATCAACCAGGGGAAACCTCTATTTTAGAATTGGATCCACATTTTTCAAAAGATAATTAAAATATTTTCATTTTTTGTGGTAGAACAAGACATATGTTAGTTCAATGTTGGGATATACATCCTTGTTGGCTAAAATAAGTGGAGCATTGCATACAAGTTGATTGTGGTTGGTTAGATGTTATGGGACAACATAAAGTCATGGATATTTCCTATATATTATTTGCACAATTTTTTCCATGTGAAGGGAAGTATAAATCTAAAATAAGGATTTTGTGCACTTCACAATTTCGAGTAAACCATAAAAAACCCAATACAATGTTTATAAGTCATCCAAGTGAAAACCTTTGAATGTGTTTTGAATATGGTTGGGGTCTAACCATTGGAAAAATCATTACTTTGTTGCGTAAAGATTTAAATAATGGTGAGTTGTGTACCTACATAATTTTCTCATATAAAAGGGTGAACATTACTAGTGTAGATTTCGAGAATATAAGTATTGCTTCAATGGTGAGTAAGAAGGTTAAAGAGCCCATGGAAGGCCAAGGGATAGCTTCTAGTAATACAAACCCAAAATCCAATGCCATTCTTCATAGAGAATAGCTAAAGGTAGATCCAAACGCTAGAACAAGAAGCCAAAGCTAGCATTAGAGCCAGCGCTGATAACGAAGCAATCCATACCAAATGAGCCTAAACCAAGGCCATGGCCACAAACACAAAGGCATAGATTGTCAACCCAGTTGGAAGAGAAAGAACCACACTCTTGATTGATATATTAAATAAACAATTTTGTATTGTACAAAATAAACTAATTGGATATCTAAGGATGGTGTTAGAAACATCCAAAAAGAATATCTAATTTGTGTAATTAACAGCGATATTTTCTATGAAGCAATTTAGTTAGGTTGCTATAGTTATACATTGACCCTATATAAGTCTTAACTTGTATAAATGGAATATTAAAAAAGCAATACATTGGTGTTTCAAATTATAGCTATTGTGTAACTCTATTATGAGGCCCTCCATGAGCAAAATCTGAACAAAATCGATTAAATAGAGTTGTTTTAGGTCAATACTTAGTGTATGAGACCCACCTTATGAAAATATTATATATAAAAGGTGAAAGGTGCAACTGAGATTGTGCACTACATGGAGGTATATAAAAACTCATATCATTAGACGTGGATTATATTTTGTGAGTTATGATTTAGGTGAATACATAAATTGATAAAACGAACTGCAAAAACCTATGTCAAATCTTTTTGAGCAAGATTTGTGTGTACCTTAACAAACATTGTATTCAAGATCCGTAGTATAAGAAATCATGAAATACATTGTTTATTGCCACCACAAGAAGTTCACCCAACGTAAATGGGAAGAATGAACAATATGCAATAAAGTTAGGGGATTCCTTTCAACGAATCTTTACAAAAGTTTAGGGAATTAATGTGTCAATGAATCTTCGGTATGATGTTGCATTCATCATCAACTACCATGTAAGATGTACCTTTCATCTATAAAATAACTTTGGGGATTTGCTGTGACATTTCCATATGAAATTTATCAAACAACTCACCACATTCAATAGCTTGTGAGTTGTATATGTCAAATAGACATATTCATAAGCCTTGGTGCCCCTACATAATAGAAGGAATTGCTAGAGCTTGCTTGTTGCAATGGTTGTATAGACATTAAACTATAGAGTACCTCATAAGGGTTGAATGTTGAATTCTCATGGAAATGCACCCCAAACCAAAAATCAGCACAACCTAAAGGTTTAATATCAGTTGTATTTTGACCTTCGAATCAATGTTTATGTTTATTATAGAGATATTCATCTTTAAAATTTATTAGTTATTCAGTTCTTCCTAATAGGTCCTCTTATATGATGTTATGGAGATATATTGGGTTAGGAAATTATAATTTAACCCTATATAGGAAGGCATGCACTTTTTAATGAATGAATAAAATAATTTGATCTAACAAAAAGCCTAAAATCTCATTGAAAACAACAAATAAATTGATAACTTGAAAATCAATATTCTACACTAATCCATGAAAAATTGCTACAAAATTTGATGGTTTACATAACATTAAAGTGTCGTGTCCCATAAACATCAAAATTCAAAAAATTAAGGTGGAAATAGTAGCTGTGTTTGCAATTAAATTCGACAATACTACAACCAAAAACTCTAATCCAATAAAACTCAAATCATGCTCTTCAATTTAGGCCAAGATGTTCCAAAGCTTAAAAGAGTCATACCACAAAGTCTGTAGAATGCTTCAATAACAATTTGATTTTTGCCTAGGTTTTGTAGGCATTATATTCTTCATCCACATTACCAAACTACCCCAATATTTTTGGGTGTCTAGTGTAGACATTTCCCATAGAACAGAGATGCCTCCCACTCCACAAAATAGTCTGCGGCACATCTCAAAGTGAAGTCTTGAAAAGAATCTACAATATTCAAGTGTTAAGCTGACTAGTAAGTCAAGTTAAAAATGTAACCACTCAAACAAACCGAACAGAAAATCCACAAATATAGCTTGGCAGTTAAAGGCAAGAAAAGAATATACTCTACATGTACACAACTGAGTAAACCCAAAAACTAGAAATCCAAACACTCATTGTTAGTTTACATGATCACAGAAAACCAAAGTTAACTACTTCATATTTCTAATAGACATGACAATTCCACTGGAATTAAAAAAAATGTAATGAATTTTCAAACGAGACCAAACCCCCGTGGATTTTAGGAACTCGATCTTCACCGATACCATTCAACTAGAAAATAAACTGCTGAAATTCAGAAGTGTTCAGGTTTATTAAATCACCTTTTAGATTTTACTCCAGAAATCAGAGTTCCATCATCTAAACAAATCTCCCAATATAAATAATTTGGGAATCCATTTTTTCCGTCGACTGTGTAAGCAAAAGGAAAGCAATAAAATAGACTGACTTCAAAAGATATACAGAATATCAATCACCTGGGAATCCATTTTTTCTCTGTCAATTATATAAGCAAAAAAAAATACTTGGCCTCCAATGCTCTTTACCTAATAGACCACCAAAACCAACTAGGAGATTTAAAATCTAGGATAGGATCAAACTGATCTAATCAGAAAGGAGGTCAAACATGAACCTTCTTGATGCAGGACACAAAATAGTTGTTCACGTCCAAAGATCATTGTCAAGATCCATAAATAATCCAAGACTCAGATGAAGAGAAGACAGTCTGTCAAGTGTGACATATATTGCAGACGAGGTTCCTGTGTAGCAGCAATTCTTTCTAAAAACATGTTTACACATCAATTTTTAATTGTAACCACAAATTGTAAAATAAATGCACCACAAACACGCAAAAGTGATGCAGAGATACAAAAATGTCTTTGTTGTGCATGCTCTACATTTCCTAAGAAATAAGTGCACAACATAAAGCATGGATTGAAATTGCAATCAAGGGAATTTTGACCATCGAAAAGCAGGATTCTTTATAAATCTCAATTCAACCCACAAACAACGTGCAACACTTCTCATAAATCCTTGGAACAAAAAGATAGATATCATCAGCATAAATCAAACACATGAAGGAATATGTAACATATCAAACAAGCCAAAGAGATGGTTCATTGATCCCAATGTTGAGCCTAGTAAAGGGAAAGTACGTCACTTCCATTTGCCATCCAGAAAAAATATCTGTAGCAGGACACTCTGTCCATTAAAAGGCCAACATATGGTTGGCAGTTATTTACTAAAATTACAATTCAGAAAAGTATGTTCAAAACGGAACTCTCAGCCCCAAAATTGTCAGAATCTTACAAAATAATAATCCATCAATTAATTGGCAAGTTTCTATGAATATCTGAAATATGACTTTTTAAACCCCGTAATCAGATCATTTTCTACATAAAGCAACAATCTATCATGGCTTCTATGGAGGAACCTTACAAATTTTAGATAAACAAAATGACTTTTTTAACTGATGGCCCCAAATTGAGTTACCAATATTGACTGCTGGGTACCTTAACAAGGATTTCCAACAAGGACTTGATATGGACAACTTAACATTCATTAATAAATATATTTTCCTAATAGGAAACTCTGACAGACTTGGAACATTGATGTGAGTTGGCATTGGAGCATTCAGTGTACAATCAGGTAATAAACCACACAGAATATCATGACTCGGAGGCCGCACAACAAATGAAGCACTCATGATCATCATCATAAGAGCTAGAACTTGGGGGTGAATAAATGATTTTTGATACAAACCAATCACCTTGGGGTTTGTTCTGAAGCAGGAACTCCAACCGTTTGGACAGTAGGAACGTTACTTGCAGACCCATTTTCAGCTGGAGGTCCAGTACCCCACTTCCCTTCTGATTCTAAGGGCTCAAAAACTTGCACACCCCCGTCCGACAATCCAAGCGCAAATTGATTTGGTTCATAAGAATGAGCTGCAATAACAAGTGGGTGTACACTAGAGCTGCAAAATGAGTGGAAGACCAAATGGAGTTAAAAGTTAGATCACAACTAAAATAGCCATGACAACAGCCATTCTGTTTTGCCACTGAAACACATAACCATGGCCTCTTTCATCCACAATATAATACACTACCAAAACTAAACTGCATTTGGATGTCTAAACTATATCTATATATTGAAGGAGTTAATGCTTGCAAAATCAAATTTGATACTTGGTACAATGAATAATTGCAAAGGTGAAAAAGCATATATTTGTATGTGTTTTCTAAATATTATGCAAGCAATACAAGACTACAAGGTTTTATTGGACTTGAAGGATACTTCAGATTTTTCCTCTTGATTTTTACAGGGATCCTTTTTGCCACTGCTAGCACACCATCCAGACTTGCACCACATTCAACCTCAGATTGTGTTGGAACAAACCAGAAAAATTGCCTACAGGCCATTCAAACACCTAATCAATGACATCGAATATTTACAATCTGTCTTACCTAACATTTGGAGGAAGATAAGCAGATGGACCAATTCGACATCGCAAGCGCAGTGAAGCAGTATGGAAAACACCAACAGCCCCATCCAAAAAGCTAGCATATATTAGCTGACTATCACATGAATATGTAGCATGAGATATTGGAGAAGAAAGTGACTCCCGTGGGACCCACTGCCATAAATCAGAACAATCATTAGTCATACACTTTAGACAGAAACAGACACCAACTTATGATTTGAATGAAGTAAAAGGCTGACAATCAGAATGATACCTAGAACAAACCTGTTTAAGGCAATCGAGTTTATTGGTTTCATATATAGCAATCTGAGTTTCATGCACAACCAAAAAGTGCATCTGGTCCTGGTGAAATTGCACACGAGTCTCCGCCAGTGCTGATGGTACTCTACCCGCTGGAATTTGCAGAAACTTACTCCTTAGCCTTTCCCAGCCATCCGTTCCCCAAACACAAAGCTGCAGTGGCATAGATCCCAGGAGTCACTGCACTAGTTTGTGCACAACCTCCTAAATTTTATTAAGAAAATGCATGTACTAAGCTTGCAGCAGAGGTGGATTATATGGAAATTACCTGAGCATCTGCTCCTGATGATACAAGCACATTTAGCACATGGGAAAAAGCAAGGCCTGTTACTCTCTTTTGATGTCCCTTCAGCTTACTCTTCACCTGCACCCAAACAGTCATTTTATATAAATGGGTTCAAGAACTTGTATGTCAAAGTCAATTGCAACATTTATACCTAAGGTTTGGAACCATACCTCATCCACACGAACATTGTAAATTTGAATTGTGGAGTCTTCCATGCCGATGGCAATTATGTTGTTGTCCTGTGGGTGGAAAGCAAGAAATGTTGCTGCCGGTGGTGGTGCCATGAAGGTTGTCATTGTCTGCAGTTAAAGGAGAACAGCAAAAAGAATCAAAGCATTAAAACATAGAGAATCTTCGAAGTGTGGATAAAAACAGCGATCCACCTGTCAGTGTCTCATTACCTTGAATGTCATCATGTTGAACAATGACACTTTTCCACCACTAGCTGACATAACATATGAATCATTTTTTGATAATGCAAAGCAGGGGACAGCTTCTTCTGGGTTAGTATCACTTATGTCATTAGTCATCAGTATCCCACTAGATGGTTGCCATAACTGAGGGGGAATGCTTGCCGTTGCCTGTAAAATGAACTCCCTCTCAGAAAAATTGCCATGTGGATTCAGTTAAAAAACAATGAGAAGCGATTTCGAGCATAAACATGATTAACTGAATAACACTCAATTAACTTGTACAATAACTTCATAGGCACACACATGAAATAGAGTTAACTATTGAAACCTTGCCACTCGCATTGCGATCATTTCGCGGCCACTTCCAAAGCTTGTGAACAGCATTAGAAGCCAAAGCCAAGATTGCAACTCCTGAATTAGTATATATTAATCTTGAAACCTGTACTTTATGCACAAAGAAGAATGCTTCAAAATCTTACATCGAATAATAATAGGCCCATAAGTTTATGATCCAGAGAGCACATTTGTACATGAAATGAAAACTTTTGGAGTGAATTCATTCAAAACCAAACCAATACAGCAAAGGATAACTTTCTAAACTAGGGCTAAAGCATGCCTGAAACACTAAAGAATCAATGAAATTGTGCATGTCGTCCAAAGCATAGGCTTCAAATAGTAAAGTAGGCAAGTGCATAGTTAAAGGCTTGCATTTTAAGAGAAATTCGAACTTGATGCCTTTATTCCTGTCTTGGTACTAATATCTATCAGCATAAACATGGAATTGTAAACACTGTTAAATTTTCATTTTAACAAACATAATAAACTCATACTTATCTGTTTCTATATTTTTTGTGGGCCTCAGATAATCCATTACGAACTATTCAAACTGTAATCAGAACATACCCTGCTTGTAGGTAGGTTATCAGAGAGTCTCATGGATCGGCATTGAACTGGCTCATTTATTTCAGTTGCCTTCGAATTCTTGTTCTTGTCATTTGAATCATCTGCCACCCTAGCTTTATCCCCAACGCTTCTAGAATCTACTCCATTCTGAAATATTAGTAAATACACACCAAAAATGAACGGAGGAGAATTTATTGGAAAATTTATCCTCCCTATCATAAAATTTCTGTAGCCTTCAAACACTCAATAGTTACAGAAAATAAATCATAATATGACCTTTCATCGGGCCTCACATCCTTGACAAAACTCTTAAATGTAGTAACTGTAGAAACTCACCAAGCAAACTTCAACCACAACTGTAGAGACTTACCAGCCCAACCATGGAAACAGTTGAAGCAACACGATCAGATCCCCCTGTGGTTTGTCCAGCAGGCATACATACAGCTGCTATTTGATTTACTACAGACACCTGCCAAATCAATTATCAGTCTAGACATATTCTTATTAAAGTGTACGCATGAGAGCAAAACAAAACAACGGCTGTGAGACTCTTGCCTTTGTATCTTGAGGAACTCTTGCAGAATCAAAATTGCGGTTCTCAGATGTGCGCAACAATCGATGACCGTCAGCATTGACTAAAATTTTGATGCCATTGTCACTTGTTGAAACAGCCAATATTGTTCCTTCCTTGTTGAACCGAAGATGAGGACTGGCCTGAAAATGGACAATAACAAAGTAAAATAAACATCTGTGCTCAACATCACAAAATCAGAAGTGAACAACAGTATTGAGACATACAGGTAATCCACCCTCTGCATCAAGGGTTGTGAGGAGACTCGTGTTGTCCATGTCCCAAAATTTGATCATAAATTCATCTCCGGCAGCCAAGAAGTGATTTTTTGTCGTATCAAAGTGCACAACGCCCATAGAGCGCTTACAGAATCCTTGATAAGTTCGTTTTATAGCTCCTTCACTTTCATTCCACTCAACAAGATAAGATTCCCCTTCTTTACTTGTTCCACAAGAGAATAGCCTGCATAAAGTTGTCATGCTTTGCCTCAGCGTATTAGCAACCCAATAACATAGATGTCAGACTTATCACAAAAGGAACCAGTCAAATGACAAGAAATCAACCTTGTCCCATCGGCACTGTAGGCCATTGTAGTGCACCAATGACCAGGAGCATCATAATCAACCCTTGAACCCATCAGATCATATAACCAGGCCTTTATCTTTCCATCAAGAGCAGTTGAAAAGATAAACTGATGCATGAGACAAAAACAAAGCTTCAAGTTGACAATTTCTGAAATTCAAGAAATAAGTGCGTTCACAGAGAAAATTCATTCCTAAAGTCAAATATTAAATGACAAAATCCGAAATTGCCAACAAAGAACTCAATACCTGAATATTTTCTTTATAATGAGGACATACAGAATATACAGGTGCCTCGTGACCTTCAAAAGTATACTGCTTTGCTCCGGTAACAGCATCCCATACCTGTTGCACCATTCAACTCTAATCAATTTGAGATTTCCAAGGCCTTAAACTCTATCATAATATAAGTTCTGGTGTCGAACCTTAATAGTCTTGTCATCTCCACAAGTAATAATGCATAGTATCTTGTTGGGATTGGAGAAAGCAAGGTCATTAACACCACCAACATGGGCATCAATCTGTCAATAGAAATAAACTGTTAAAGGTAGGAAAGGGAAAATTCACTGGAAAAATCAATACACTTAATAGTAGGACATACTATAACAGGAAACATCTCATGCACCATAACAGTGTGATTTTCTCTGCCGTGCATAAAGCTCTACAACAAAATGTAACAGGTTCATTACAAAAAGAAGAAAAGAGGGTGCTCAAGTACCTCTAAGTGCTGCCGCAAATCATTATTACCATGGAAGGTATATATGTGTACGATGTGCTTCGAATAAGCAACTCCTGTTTACATTTGCAGACCATATCCCAATTGAAGAGATTATATAATACAATTACTAAGTGTGTATAGAAAAGTTTTATATCATAGAACATACAAACTCCAGCTATATGGCATACCAAACAGAGACCCATCTGGACTCCACATTACACGATTGACTAATACACCAGGATCCTTGACAAGTGCTGCCTGTTGTTCCCCACAAAATGTGTTATTAGGTTATTTTTAAAAAGTTCAACATGCAAACAAAGAAGACAGAGAGAGAAAATTTATTGAAATTAATATCCATGAATCACCAATATCGATCAAACGGGCAAGTTAAGGCCAAGTGCCTAAAACAACTACTGCCCGTCTCTGCATAATATATATCAGAAAATGTATCGGCTTTAAAAATTCAAAAAAAAAATAGCCTGAAGGCTTTACGATGTAAAATATGTTATGTACATATGAATGTCCAGGTAACATGATGCTAACTTCATTATAAGTATAAAGACGTAATGGCCATTACTAGTACCTGCATAGCCATAGTGCAAGCTCCAAGATCCCACACCTTAAAGTTTTTGATAGCCAATCTCTCTGGTGAACCTACTTCCCATAACCCTATATCTCCCACATTTGTACCAACTACATAACAGATCCAGAAAATAGATTATTAGCAGCATAGATTTTGATTACTATTCCAAGATACAGAAAACTAATGGAAACTTAACACTTTCTTCTAGAGAATCATATTTGTGTGTGTGTGTGTGTGTGTGTAGAAAGAGAGAGAGGACCAAGAATTTGGCAAAATGAGGAGCAATAATAATTATTACAGCACAATGTCATACCTAAAAGTATAGCCTGCTGCACCGGATGAAAATCCATGCTTGTAACTGTTGAACCTTGATTCAAAATCCGTGCAACATTCTTGGGAAGGTCATCTTGTGAATATAAGGCCTGTGGAAGATTTGGACCAGGATAGTTAACCTGCAAAAGTACTTTAGAGTAAAAAATCACATTTGGCCCTAAAACATAATTGTTGCTCCTACAACTGACTGGATTTACTCTCACATGGAGTATTTGAATTTTTAAGTGTTTTTTAGTGTTCACGAGCCATAAAATAATATTTTTTGGCTTATGTTAATAGAAATAAATCATTCAGAGCAAGCAAAACTCAAAACACCTCATCAGCAGATTGCCCAATTGCTCTCACTCGTTTCAGAAGGTGATCAGAATCTGCTGACTGATAATCAATTGTAGATACATTAGGAGGGGTCCTAGGCCGCTTTAGCAAAGAAGCTACAAAAATAGAATAAAAAGCAGGTTACTGGAACAATGTAAGGTCAACGTGCCAAATCAATAAGAGATTAATCAGATTGATTCCTATATCAATTATATTAAGAAAAGTGTCTTGGTTGATGCGTATGCATAAAGTACCTGTACTTGTCGCAGCACCAAGTCCAATAGGCCCTGCAGAAACCGCAGAATGAGGTGCAGGAGCAGTATTTGCCATCCAGCCTGCCAGAGCATTGGCAACAGGTGCAGGTGCTGGTTGAAAAGGCTGAAAGCAAATGTTTTAGATAACCTCTTAGACACAACTAACCATGATTCTAATTTCACTAAAATTATATACAAACTCATTTAAATCGCTATAAAATATAATGTAGCTCAACATACCACATGAGCACCAAGTGCTGGGAAGCCTCCCCCTTTGGGAATTGCTCCCATAAGAGGATTAGCTGCAGGGGATGGCGCACGTGCTCCATTTGGCTGCCCACAATTATGATCAACAAAAAGAGTTTTTATGTCTGGGTTGGGCCTTGGATTTTTACACAGCTGATGCTGCCAATTCAAACTGCAAGAAACAGAAAGCACCAACACAATGAATATAAAATCAGTAATGTGCATCCAATAAACAGATTACGGCCTGAGAAATGATTCATCAAATACAGGTACTTGAACTTTTTATTTACCACTGCCTCACAGACCTATATGGGCACCATTACAGTTGGCCGATTCAAAAGCTGATAAATACAAACCTTTGATTGATGAGTGTCCTCAAGCGAGACGTTTTCAAGGTGGGAAACTGCAGCTTGTCTCGGAAAAGGGGATTAGCCTCAATAAGCTTTTTGAGCTCAACTAGCATGATATTCCTAGCTGACTTGGTCTCTCCATACTTGGAAAGTTGTTCGTTTTCTCTGATGTGCATACAGACATATCCAGACTCCGGTAATTAATTTTAAAAATAAAATGAGAAGAATATCCAAAGGAAAGAAAGCATTCCCAGATAGAGTGGAACGTGTTGTACTTCCACTTTTTGGTGAGAATTTTGATTCAACAAGATATATGTCCAGAGTGAAATAAAATAAGTAATATATTGTGATTACACAAGCCAACTTGGGGCATAACATGTAACTGTGCCAACAATCTTAATGCAATAGGATTCCCAAGAATATTAAAGGAAATAAAAAAGGCACAAACCTAAAGTTATCTAACGTGAGAAGCTGTGTAATCTCTTTAAACAGCTCTTCATTGAATGAAGAAAAAACCTTTAGGTCTTTTACTAGAATTTCTACTGCTTTGGCTCGGTCTTGCCTGAGAAAACAAAAGATATATCTTGACTGTATCAGTTATCAATTCAAACAATACGCATAAATAAATGCCCTGAGCACTTGAGATGATGAATTTGAAGAATTTATTGCAAGTCATTTATGGGACATTGTTTTCTTCAATCAGTAAATTAAAACCATTAGAACAAAAACAAAGCATTTGTCGGAAATTGCAAGCATTAAAATAATGAATGCAAACAACTCTCACAAGTAGAGTAAGATTCCTTTTGTTTGATCTTTCTGCACTTATCACAATATTATCTGTGGTCTGTACTCCATTAAATTTATGTGTAAAGAAAGATCGCCATCAGACATCAAACATATTGCTAAATCCAATTGAACTCAAACCATTTCAAATTAATTTCTCATAACATCTATAACAAAAACCCAAACAAAAAGGATATCTTAATTGAAATAACCGTCAAGAGTCTGGGTTTGCAAGTTTTGTTGCTGCGGATACCATTTCTGTTAACAAGCTAAATATTGATGCAAAACAAAAGGCACCATTATGCAATTTACACATAACAGAGGTCTCTCTCTCCTATCCGTACCTAAACTTAATTACTCTTTGATTGAAATGTATGTTCAGGCCCCTTTTTGTTAGCTGTGGATGGTTGCATACAAGTGCAGAATATTGTTTACTGATCAAAAACAATACATTCCATGAAATCACATGAAGGCAAGCGGCAAGTCATGCCTCGTGTGATTTCCAAGTAGTCGTGTGACATATGTTTCAGCTGTTTGAAGAAAATTTTGAAGCACATGAAGTCACAAATTCCAATGATTCTTTAGTTCGTTATTCATTTGAGAAGCCTGATAGAAGCAAACAAGCAAATCTTGGCACTAAAGTCTTAAAGAAATCACTTTCTTAAGTATGGAAGAATGAATTATATGAGAGTGTTAAGAATAACCACTGTCTGGCAGGTGTGCTTAGGCATTTTAAGGTTACGCTGGAGTAGGGGAAAATTGTAATGGGGAAAAATACAATTTAACAGGACTTGTTACTTACTTGTCCAATGCCTCGAGATATTTCTGTTTCCTAATCTCAAAGAATATCTTCATTGAATATCGATTGTCATCCACTTTGGTGAAGCCGCACAGATACCTCTCCACCTCCTCCCACTTTCCATTCAACACCTCCTCCTCGAAATACTTCATGTTAAAGAAGAAACCTGATTCCTGTTCAAGCCTGTCCAGCAGGGGCAATTCAAAACACAAAGACTAATAATAAGTGAAGGGCAATGCAAGCGAGCAATTAAGAAAGAAACATTATATGCGTATCCTTACTTGTGAACGCTCTCCTTGAATTTTTCTTCATCAAGGAACTGCAAGATGAGGAATACCAGCTCTCTGCTCAGCGAAGTCATTATTTTAGGCCTGCCCTGCCCTGGCCTGCCCTGGCCTGATCTTATCTTTATTTATTTATCCTTCCTCCCCTTTCAACATATTCAGTCATGCGCAGATCTCTAAATAAAATTAAAGAATTGAGCTTCTTCCGCCGACCATGACTTGTTATTATTACGTTAGGTCAAATAAATAGATGAATAAATTGCAAACCCTAGCGAGCGAAAGAATGTCAAAGTCATAATATATGCAAAAACATGGCAAATCCCAATCCCAATCCCTCACCACTTCCTACATCCCAGCTATGTGATAACAAAATAGTGAGCTTATCGGGTTGATATGATAAGTCGTTCTACTTTTCGATCATTGATAAGATCAGATATCCGACTCGTGACTCGGGAGGCCATGTTTACGGACGTCCACTCCGTTTTATCATCGTAATTACTAATTGCTAATTTACACCAATTATAAGGTATAATTAGCATAAAGAATTAATATGAATGGAGGTTTTTGGAAAACTATGCGACACAAATTTGGGATAAATGATCCATCATTTGGAAGAAAATATATATGATTTTTATATATTTTTATTTTTTAAATTATTGACTATTTTTAAGGGAGAAAATTATGCGACACAAATTTAATAGTTTATGTATAATGTAATTTGGAGTTCTTCGTGTTGCATTCTTTACATATGCACACAAGTTTTATAACATTTCTATAGAGAGCTTTTTGCACCTCATAGAATATTTGCACAACATCCAATTGCCATGTCTCACTTCATTTATGTGCAAAGCCTCTAGTGCCTAACAGAACCCTTGGGACATCTCACATGACCTACATAGAGTTTGTCTTCTTATAGCCTTCATGTGGTTTACCAAGTGACACCTCTCAATATTGTGATATCTTAGGGAATCTCTCAATGTAACCAATTGACTGAGAAAGTCAACTGCAACACACTTCGAATAAATTCAACCATCACATGAGAATAATATGAAATGATTTATAATCATGCTCTTTGTAATCATTAATGGTTGTAATTATCTTCTCATATTTTGTGTATAAATATGTAACATGTGTATCTACCCTAAGGTCAATGGCAAACACAATCATAGTGATAAATAGCATGCCCTAATAATATAATCTTTCTCATACACATTTATATTCACACCTCCAGCCTAGGCAAATTAGAGGCAGTGTTTACCCTTCTTATCACAAGAACTTGCATTCCTAGCCTTGTTGTAGTATTGTACATCTCTATACTTCTTCCTTATTCATCCATATTGAATAGAAGTTACATTTCTTTGAAGTTTCAAACTTCAACTTTACTTGAATATGTGTTTGGTTTACTTTTTGTAAGTTAACACAACATGCACTCTTCACAACCTCATAGCTTATTTCTAAGTGCAGTGGTGTCCTACATACATGAGGTCACGGGCCCCATAGCATGGATCATTTTTATCAAAGTATAGCTCTTTTTTATCCCTATAAACACATGAGTGCAATAGGAGTAGGAAGGATTACCAATCAGTTTTGTTTTAGCAAACCCAAAAGAACATTGTAGTAAAAGTAAGATGGTTGGTGCCCAAAAATAACCCAAAGCAACCATAGATGTCTAAAAGCTCATTACAGATGCCCTAGAAGCATAGTGCACCAAAAAATTTGGCAAATGCTTCAAGTCAATGATGTTGATCACCTTCAAACTCTCTCCTACAACACACTCAGCAACAATTTCACTATCAAACCCCCTTCAAAGTATAATTCAATCTTGGCATTCCCATGTTTGAAGGCAAACTTAATGTTGTAACATTAAATGCTTAGATTCGACAGCTCAATGCATACTTCTCAGTTAATTGATTCACTGAAACTGAGGATATCACCTTTGTCATGTTAAAGATGTCGATTTTAGTGGTTTGTTGATGGAATACTTTCAACACACAACAAGCACGCGACTATGTTCTAATCGAGTCTTGGAAAACATATGTCAAGGTGCTAAAAGAGGAGTATTATCCTTTTTGCCAATTTGAGTATGAGTATATCAAGTTCTAGTACTTGCGACAACACAATGAACAATTAGTGGAAGACTACATCAACAATTTTCATGACTATATCATGTGCCTGCATGAGATTTGGTAGTAAACAAGGCTACAAAATCACAAAGTATAATTGATAAACACATGTGTGACTCATACTATTTTGTCTTTTATATCTAATTGTGTATGTATTCGACACTTCAAAGCATGTCAAGGGTCTTCAGAATGCGAAGAGTCTTTCTTTTCTTTTTAGTGAGCGGTTAGAATATGAAGCAACAATGCCTTGTAAAAGTTCTATATATAGCGCTTAGTGGTATTGTAAAAGGGTTCAAATGTGATAGAGATTAATATGAAGTTCTAAAATGGGTTTCTCGAATGTTTTTTGTTTTGTGCACAGTGAATGCTTTGTTTGTATAAATTTGTTAATCATGTAGATTATATTGAATGTTTTGTAACTATTAAGTTTGCATTTCATACATAAATATATCATTAATTAACGAATGGCTAGGTTTAGTTTGCATTGTTGTTTGTTGTATACTTCTATTGCACCTTGCATAACTATCCATGTATTATCATGTTTTGATGGATTTTTCCAAATTCTTCTAATAATGATGCGGTGAGCATAGAGGTGTAAAATATGTTGTGATGGCTTCCAGGTCAAAGATATTTGGAGAGATGGCTCAATGAACAAATTTACAATTTCACAGGGGAGGAAACAAGAAGGATAGGGAGTTAACTCTACACAAGAAGTTATTCATGAGCACATTTACAGTGAAATATATGAGATTTTTTTGTGCAAATTACCTGGATTATTAGTTGCATGGTTATCAAGATTGGAATACTATTATTTTTAGTTGGAGAGGACAAAATTTATAGCTTGCATAGAAGAAAAACTAGAAAACCTACAAAGATTAGACATCGATTCGACTGATGTGATAAATCACTACATAAAAACTACTCTCGATGGATATATTAAAAAAATTGATGTGCAAGGATATCTAGATTTCGAGGCTACATGAGATCTATTTATGAGAGGGATCCAACGAGAGTTTCTTTAATGACTACTTACTCTTATCAAGATGTTGGTTATTGAAAAGTCCATGGTGCCTACCCTTACCAACATGGAGTAGTCGATTCAGGCATTATGGGGTGCATGCAATGTGGGAGTGAATGATGAAGATCTTAGCAGAAGAACTTGAACCTTAGCCCTGAATATAGAGGATGTAGAGAAATAGAGAAAATAAAATTTTGGGATTGTAAAGAGAGATACGATAACAAAGAAGGTGGAATAAATAAGATAACCAAAATGTAACTACAAATGGGAGTAGGAATAAAATAGAGTATGTAGAAAAAATGGGAGCCCAAAGAGAGGTTACACAAGATATAAGAATTGGAGAATTTGGAGATTATGTAGAGTGAGGAATGGAAGGGCCTGAGAAAGAAGAAGATATAAATTGGGATAGAGAAGATATGGAATATAGTGAGGAGAAAGAGGAAACTAGATTAACAGTAGAGCAGTTAGAGGATAGGGGTAGATCATAGTTACAGAGAAGGATATTGTTTGGACTAAGGAAATAATATTTTTTGGAAGAAGTAATGTTAAATCACATGATTATCACAGGTTCAAGATCCCAGATAGAATAAGTTAAAGACATAGATCATTAATCTCGTAAGTTTGCATCCCTCGAGCCCATTTTATCTTCAACAAAGAGAAAATAAATTGCACATGTTGGAATAAGAGGAAATTGGTTTGTATCATTTATAGAAAAATTTGGTAAACTTTGCATAAAAACTAAGAAAATAATAAACAAGATTTAGAAGAGGTTGGGTTTTATTTCACAACTAGTTTTAAGACACCCATAAAGGCTAGTTTGTAAATACCAGTAGTCACAGTTACAAGTGTGCCAAGCATGGCATTAAATGCAAGAATGTTTATTACTTTGTCCCCATATGATGGGTCTTTTGACCTTGAACAATATTTGTTAACTTGTGATATGAAATGGCAGGTTAAGGGAGTGACTATCTAGGATGTGAAAAAGTATGAGCTCATCGGAGCTTTAATAAGCTAAGCTGCAAGATTAATTTATAAAAAGGATGTTAATTCCCTAAGTCTCCAACATTCTAAAGACTAGTTAATTGAATAATTCAAGATGAAAAAGTGCTCAAGCCAGACCATTCAGGATCATAAAGAGATTTGGTATCAAATTAGAAAAGCAGTATGGGAGTATGATCACAAATTCTTAGATTTAATGAACAAAGTTGATTTTATTTTGGAAGACAAAGACAAGGCTACCTAGTTTGTAAAGGGACTATGATCAAGGATTAGGTTTACCATTGTGCAATCACAGTTATTGAATAAGTTGATACATGAGAAACCACACTTTAGGTAGAGCAGGTTGAGGATTATGGAAATGCTTCATCAACTAACTCTAAAATTGAGACAAAATTGACATTTTTCTCAGGAAGATGGATGGACTTCATGAAATAAATAAACCCAAGTTGGGCCTATGGTGTAAGGAATGCAGCAAAGAAGGACATCATAAGAGTGATTGTCCTAAAATCAAAATCAAAATTGGTTACTACCGAATATCTACCAATTTCAACTAGGAATCTAAAACTAGGCTTCTTGAGCTCCATTTGTTTATTATGCATGATGATCATTTATTTGCATAACTCCATTAAGACTAATTTGTTTGAGGGGAATCTTGGAAGCATATAAGGATGACTTTGGAAAGAAACTGTAAGAACATGCATCCAAAATCATTTAGCACTATCCAAGCCTCATTTGAAACTCTTCTTTATTTTAGTTGAGGATCAAAAAGACATAAGAATACTACAAAGAAAGCATCATTTACTCTCCTAAAATGATGAATATAACCCTTCAATGTTAATTGAGAATAGTATTGATACATAAGGATTACCCTCCTATCTCCTTTTGATGTTAGACCTGGAAAGATTCTCATAGAAGTTATAATATACACCAGATAAGAAGTCATGTAGAATTTTTATTTAGTGAATACCTTCGTCAATTGTTTATGCAAAGCATTGCTAATTTATTCTTCCTAGAAGATGGTTTATTTGCCTTGGAGTATTACCTTGATGAAAGAATACATCCATTCATGAAGCAGTGAGGAAGAGGACAAACCTCTTATCCTACTGAGAAGAGTTATCAGATCACCAACTTCTTCTATAAAGTCACTTCTAGGAAAACTCCATGGCCACCTTGAAAAATTTGACCTTGACATCTTAAGCCATTTATTATTGATTATCTTCTTTGCCTTTTCATGATTTTTGTCATACTCTTTTTGTGCTTCAACAAAATCAAGTTTTAACACTTTTGTAGCAAGAGGGCACATAAACACTTTATCAATGAATTCAAGATCTAGTCTAATTATCACATTGCCACTAGCATCCATCACAACCCTAGTATATTTGTTATAAAACTAAACACACTGAAGGACAAATTATGTGTTGTGGGCTGCCACCGAGAAAGAAGATACCAAATGAATGTTTTAGATTATGGTAAAAGCAGGTTTTGAAGGGGCCCCGAAACCCTAGTACAAGGAAAAAAGATAGAGCAACCAAAACATAGACAACAGTCTAAAACTACTACAAGGAAGTAGCAAAAATAGGTTTTAAATGGACCTGAAACCACCGAAAAGACAACCAGTCACATCCCAAAAAAATAGAGATCAGGCAACACCTTAGACAAAGGAAGACTACAAGAAAACAAAGAACTAAACCAGATTCTTTACCAGCAAGAGGAACCAGATTATTCATCCAGTTCCAATATCATTTTCATTGTTTCTTTATCTTTCAAAATAGTATCCTGGGTAGTGGTTTCCACCAACATTGCTCCTTTATGTGTTACCTTCTTTCTAGTACTTTGTCTTGTTCTTTTGCTGGGTCCCTCCAGAGCTTTAGTCTCCTCACTGGCTCTTTTACCAATATTGACAGCAGCGGCACAAATATTGGACGTAGATTCTTCCATTTTCATTCTATTGTCCTTAATTTGTTCCTGAAGGTTTCTCTCATAGGCTTTGAGCTTGGCTGGGATCTCTCCTATATGATTATCCATATTGTTGATTTTGTTCCATACCTCTTTCAGGGTATCTTCCATTGTTTCCACTTTCCTTTTGAGGTTCATAACCTCCCTGCACATCCAAGAATCAAATTGAGAAGATGCCTCTGCTTTGCAGTTAACCCAGTTCATTGGTGTATGTGTTTCATCATTCAGTTTTTTACCCCTCCATTCCTCAGAATTTTTATTAGGACTGTTCCTATCTTCTTCAGTGATATCTTCTCGACCCTTATGTTCCTGCTCTTTAATTCCATTTTGAATTTCCATTTCCAAATCTTGATTATCATCCTGCCCTGTAGTTTCCTTTTCGTTCTTTGATGCTGGGTCCTCAACAGGGTCATCCTGGACAAAATCAGACTCCGCCTCTTTCTGGTTTTCCTCAGTGTCTTCAGTTCTGTTTGCAGAATCCTCCTCTGTATTGACATCATCTTTTTCATTCTTCTCAGGACATTCTTCATCCTCATTAGAGTTTGTAGCCCGACTTTCAGTTCCTTCTTCTTCCTCCAAGTTTTCCTCACTGGGTTTATCAATACTCTCCCGCTCCATATCTTCTTCTGCAATCTGCTTTTTAGTACTAGGGAGCTTGATTTTGCCTTTCTCGATATCACATTCACTCTTTCTATTTCCTGACTCCTTGTTTTTCCCCTGTTTAGGGTGCTTAACCATAGCATTATTCTTATAGTAGCCTTCGATTAACAGAATAAGGCCTTCATGATGGATAGGGCGTGTTTCCTTTTTCCTATGAGCATATAAACTTTGGACCAAGGAGAAACGTAGATAAAAGGGAAAAGACAAACTAACCTTGTGCCTGAAATGGTTAAGGAAGACAAAGTGGAATTTGTGCACACGCTTACTTCTTCCATCCAGAATAAAGTACTCCCTTATGCAGCTTAAGACATCCCTCCATATCCCTTTAATCTGATCCAATTCAAAGAAATCCCCGTTCTTGACCAGTTTCTGCTCTTCCACTTCCGTTTTGGGGAACCTACAGAAGGCCTCATTCGAAATGCTTGTCTGTTTGGAGAATTTGAGTCCATCTGATACCAAATGAATGTTACTGTCAATTATCTTCTTCTTTTCAGAGCTGAGATTGATTAACTTGGTTCTCTCCACAAACTCAGCCATGTCCACATGGCCAATCTCTATATCTCTAATGTCATCGATATTAGAAGTAACTGAGGTGATTGGAAAAACACCTTGATATTTGTACTTCATCACTTTCAACTTCTTCAGAGACAACTCAGTCATCTGAACGAGCTATCACGAGAAGGATGTCGATGAAGAAAGAAGATCCATAAAAGAAACTACAAAACAAAAAAAATCATGATCATGTAATTAGGATAAATACTGGTAATCTGGAAAAATTGCATGTCGATGATCATGACTATGGAGATGTGCTTGAAAGGACTAGATTGGGAGTAGGCCAAAAAATTAGAGGAAAGTGGGCTTAGAAAAACAAAATTAAAAATATCCCAGAGTTAGAAAATTTTAAGAGAATGTTTGCATGGGTGGCAAAATTTGTCACCCTTGCATGTGAGGGATATTATGCACTTGTATTGGTGACAATTTTTTTGCTATCACATATTATATAAAAAATGGTTGTATGTTTAAGTGGTAAAAAATGCTGACACTACAGGTAATGAGGAAATTCCAAGTTTGATGTTTGAGCGACAAATTTTGTTGATAATGCATATGGTATAAATGGAGTTTAATGTCAAGCGGCAATTTTTATCGATACCGCATGTGATAGGAGTCATAAGGTTTTCATGTAAGGGTGGTGGATTTTGCTGCCCATGTACTTCCACTTGAAAGCATCTTCAAATACATAAGTGGTAAAAAATTATGACTTTGCTTTTGACTTATTCATAATAAGAAGATGTGAGAGTGGCTAATATAGCCATCATTAAAATGTTTTTGTAAGAATTGGTTTTTAACTAACATGTTTTGAAGGGTAAAGCCTTGTCAAGTCAAACCACTGACGATACACATCAACTTAAAACTTAGGGCAAAAATAATGGTTAGCAATTTTCATCAGTTTGACGCACTAGAAATAATCTAGGACACAAATGTATGGAAGAACAAGGGTTCGACATAAAAGACCAAGCAAAATAATAATATCAATTTGAAACTTAACGTATTACAAACAACTTTTTCAAAAATAAATGATGAATTCAAAATAATACAGATACTGATCAATAAACGAAACCCTAGAAGTTGAAAATAGTTAAAATGACTTACCTGTTGAGTTTAAAACCTTAAGCTTGACGACGATGAATTTTGAAATCTATTTGAATCCTCTGTCACCATGATTGAGCAGTTTTGAGAAGGGTCGAGGAATCAACTAAGAAACTTTAACAAAAGAAATGACAAGAAAAAAAATGAAACAACACATTTAAATTCTTGAAAACAAGCCTTTAATGCTTGGCATGAGTGGCCATTAATGCCACTTGAAGTTCAAGATCTTGGAGATCTTACTCAGATGGCAATTTCAGTCGCCCTAACACATGTCTTTTGATCAAGAACATGTAATGGTGGAAAAAAGTGCCACTTGAGCATGTGAAAAAGAAAAAGCCATGTAAGAGCAACAAAAAGTGTTGACTTTACACAAGCAAACACTCAAAATATGTAATAATGGTGAATTTGACCGCTTTGATGCATTCAGATTCAAAATTTCACTAATACCCCCAAAATGATCGAAATTGACATTTTAATTAGTTTACGACTACAACAAACTTCATGATTTTTAAGAAATCATGGTGGGGGAATGTCACAAACTCTCCTAGGATGTCAGATGACTTCGCTTGAGATCAAGAGAATCTTGTCCCAATCAACAAACTTAAAGTGTAGATAATGAAATGGACAAATTTCATAGGGGTTATCTATAAAATGAGTGTAGCTGATTTTGGGAACAACATCTAGCTCCAATTGGGGAACTGCCATCGATTAAACATTATAATTAATTGAAAGGAGAAGACTCTAGTCTCTAAGTGCCTTCATCTATGCCATTGGGCTACGGAGTCAAGCTACCAAAAATAAAAAGACATTAAAGACTAAACAAAAACACAAAGATAAAAACATAAAACTATACAAATGAACTTATCTAATACTTCAAGGATTGAAGTGTTTCAGATGTTGCCCACTGTAAGAAAATAAGAATGTGTTAAGGTGTGGAGCCTAAAAGCTTCACCAAGGAGAGAATTGCAGAGTTGCAACAGTTACACAGTCACCGGCGTCGGTCAAGAGCGACCAACATCAGTCAGGAGCAGTTGAAGAGACGCCGGTGTCGGCAGGGAATCGGCCAACGTCGGTCACAGGCAAGCAGGCAGGAACCGACATCAGTTACTTGTGCGTCCAGAAAGCTATTTCTGTGGACAGAACCGAGTGTTTGCATGATGAGATTAAGTTGTAGTCTTAAGTCCGCATCTCTATTATTAGTAAGACTATTTTTAGAGCCCTTGTTCAAGAGGCTTAACTGTTGGTTGTAAGTGCATGCTCAAGTTTCCTAATTCTATATGTAGAATTAGATCTTCTTAGCTTAGTGGATTGGTGAATGTTGAAGAACAGTACATAATTGTATAGGTGAATCAATCCAGGCTGTTGGAGTTAATTATACTTGAGAGAGAGAGCTCTTGAGGGAAAGAGATCTAGAGAGAGATCTGTACATCTGAGAGAGGTGTGGAAGAAAGAAGTTTCTTCAATTGTATTCCTTCTGTAAAGAGTTTAATACAAGTTTTCAGGGTGGTTTCTTGTAAAAAAATAAAAAAAAAAAGTTCATTTGATAGGACCTAAGTTCCCCAAAGCTCTGACACAACTTGTCAGAATTAAGAGCACACATGATTACCTTTGTATAAGCAACTTAAACATGTGAAAATAACCAGAAGAACAAATAACTATCAATGAGAAAACACACAGAATATGAGAGGCAACACACAATTGTATTCAACTCATTACAAAGGAAATTACAATAAAGAGATCACACTCTTCTTCCACCTCTGTGAGGCTTCCTCCTCAAGGGCTCTAAGTAATCTTCCCACCTGAGTAATCTTCTCTCATAGGTCACAACTAAAAACTAACACAAGCTGTTGTTCACCTCATTGTACATCCAGTACAACCGAGTACAAACCGGTACTCCATGTAGATCTCACCATGATCCTGCTCCTGATGTATTGCTGTCACCTTGATCTTGCTCCCCCGCCAATCCTCTTTTGACCCTCACATACACACATCCCTGTAGACCAACCTGATCTTACTTATCACATGTAGATCTCCACCATGACCTTGCATCTCCCTGCATATCAAACCTGATCTTACATACATGGGGAATCCTACTTGATTCCACCATGGGAAGAACTCTCCAACCTCCACACTTGAATTCTACAAGTTTAACATAGTTCTTCACTTAACAATAAACCCATGAGTCTATTATATAGATCTCATGCATACACTAATTTAGACAAGTAACTCAAAGACTCAAACTGGTCTTTATCATGCAAACTCCGTGTTCACTTAATTGACTATTCGTCAATAGCAGTTCTAACCGCCATAGGTAACTGACGCCGGTCCCTGCCTTCTTGGAGGTGACCGATGCTGGCCGATATCCTGCCGATGTCGGTTTCCCTTGTACTATCCCCTGACTGACATCAATTGTGGCCTGTCAATGTCGGCGACTGTCATGCGTAGAAAACCTCTTGTTTGCCTTAGGTGAAGCTTTTAGCTCCACACCCTAACAGAATGGTGTTTCATCCTAATATTGTAGCAAGAAGCTATTTCCACTATAGAATTGATGAATGGTGAATGGACCTCTCCACAAGGAATCAAACTTTCCATGCATTCATTTTGGTTCTCTCTTCTTGTCCCATAACAAGACTTGATTTCCAATCTAAAACTCACAAGTCCTTGCTTTCTTGTCAAAAAGTTTATTTACCTAACTTTAATGCTCAGTGATACGGTCCACTACCATAGTTCGTTGCTCCTTAAGTTTAGTTAGGCACATGATCCTTTTATTAATATAACTTTCAAAAGTCCTATCTTCCACTACCTTTGCCAACTTTAGTGCTGGTAATTCCAAGGTAATTGGTATCTCCATATTCAGACTATACAAAAGCTGAAATGGTAACATACCTATGGCCCTTTTAAGGGTAATCCTATCTGCCCATAAAGTATTAAATAATGCTTTATGCCAAGTTCTCTTATTCTCATCTACCAATTTCGTGATAATAGTAACCAAATTCTTGTTACTTCATTCTGCCTGACCATTTCCTTGTGGATAATAGTCTGAGGAGTGGGAAAGAATGATCCCGTGCTTGTAGTAAAAGTTAGTAATCTCATGGGAAGAGAAACAAGTAACATTTTCTAGATACAATCTTGTTTGGAACTCCAAACTGAGAAATAATGTTTTCCTTAAGGAAATTGCATACCATTTTAGAAGTAGCATGCTTAACTGGGATGGCTTCCATCCACTTGGTAAAATAGTCTATCACTGTGAGAACATAGTTGTGTCTCGCACTTGATGGTGGGTTCACAATGCCAATGAAGTCGATACCCCATTACTGAAAAGGTTCTTCAATCGCCACCGACTTGAGAGGTAATGTGGCCAACTTAGGTTTCGCAATGAACTGTTGACACAACTCACACCTACGCACCCAATTATATTCAACTTGAAACAATATAGGCCAATAGTATCTAGCTCATAGAATTTTGTGAGCCATCATAGGTGTAGAAAAATATCCTCCACAGGCCAAATTGTGGAGAGACTCCAGAAGTCTACTTTGTTGCACTTTATCCACGCAACGAAGAAATACTTTATCAAGGCTTGTTTTGTACAAACCATTGTCCCATAGGACATAGTTAGCAGCCTTCAACCTAACAATTTTTTTATCATTATAAGATAGATGGGTAGGACACTCACCATAGGTAAAAAAATAAGTGATATTTGAATACCACTCATCAGTAGTAGTGACAAAAAGAACTATTTGCATGTCCTCAACTTCTGCTTCTTCATCCCCTATCTTTTTTGGTATGTTATCAGTAATCAATTAACATAAACCTCTTCCACACACAAATTTAGTAGGTTTAATATCAAGATCAAACTCTTGGATCTTAGTAATCTAATTGCCCCTTTTAGTGCCAAACTCTTGTTGAATTAGAATAGACTTTACTATTATGTCAGGCACTAGAACAACAATATGTGAATTCAGGATATAGAATTGAAAATGCTTTACCGCCTTAACCACAGCATAAGCATGCTTATCCATGTTTGAATATTTTAATTCATGATATTTGAGAAGATAAATCATAAATGATATGGGAGATTTGACACCTTCTTCATTCTGCTAAACTAGAATGGCTGAAAGTGTATGTTCATAAGCGTAGTTGTATACTATGAAAGCTTTGGTATAGTCAGGACAAATAAGGACTAGAGCATGAGTAATAGCCTTCTTGATATCCTCAAATGCTACTTTGCCTTTCTTAGTCTAACAAAGAGTAGCCTTACCCTTCATCATGTTGACGATGTGATGGGTTTTCTCTTCAAATTCAAGAATTAACCTTCACAAAAAATTCACGTATCCAAAGAAAGAATGAATTGCAGTCTTACTAGCAGGCAAAGTAAGACTTTGAATAGATTTGACTCTTTTTTAGTCAATTTTAGTGTATTCTTGGGATACAATGTGACCAAGAAGTTTACCTTCTGTAACCCCAAAAATTGACTTCTTAGGGTTGAAAGAGATACCATTTTGCTGACAACATTACAACACTTGTCATAAATGGTGTGCATGATCATGACGGTGTTTGGAGAAAATAGTCAAGTCATCAAGATATACCACAATGAACTTCCCCATCTTATCTCTGAAGGCAAGGTCCATTGCTCTCTAGAATGTGGTACCAACATTGATTAGACCAAAAGGCATTCTACAATATGCAAATGTGCCCCAAGGTGTAGTGAAAGTAGTTTTATACTGATCTACTTTATTAACTTCCACTTGATTATACCCAAAAAAATTGTTTAGCATAGACAACATTTCTGAACTAGTTACTATTTGCAACACTTGGTCCATGATGGGTAGGGGGTAGTTATCCTTTAGAGAAGATTAGTTGATATTCCTAAAATCAACACAAATACATATTTCTTTGTTCTTCTTCCTTACAAGAACTATGTTCGTGATCCAAGTGGAATGATGAATTAGAAAAATTATCCTTGCATTCAACATCTTTTGAATCTTAGAAAGGATGGTACCTGATATTTTAGGGTTATATTGCCTTTGTTTCTATTTGTGAGGCAATGACCCAGCTTTAAGAGGAATTTCATACTGAATTTCCTTAGGCCTGAAGGACTTCAGATCATCATAATAATATGCCAAAACATCAATGTAATGGTGAAGGAGAGTAATGAATTTAAATTTTTTATCAGTAATGTAACATTTCCCATTGTTGACCATTTTGGGATCTACCTCCAAACTCAAATTTACTTGCTCAAATTTCATAGAGGAACTTGAATCCAGTTGTTGTTGTTGCTTGATATATCTATCATGCTTATCAAATAGCTTTTCAAGGGAAACCAAACCTTTTGAAATTTTATTCCTTTTCAATTGAATAAACTCTTCACAAATTTATGAATCTATTTCGAAAACATATTCCCATGGTAAAGATTCACTACCTTCAAAATATAACTTATCAAAGCTATCCATCTTTTCTAAGAAAGTAATGATTTGATTATCACCATTGAACACTTGCCAATGGTCAAAATTATCAGGTACACTTGGTCGAAAGACCAACTCAATAGTGTACTTGTTTCCTTTGAAATATTTATGAGGAACCATGAGAGTGGCAGAGATAGCTAATGAATCTACATGATCATTAAACTCTCTTGGCACCATAGAGATATTGAAAGCATCAAAACTTTCAATGCAATCATATACGTGATTGTGATAATGTCATAATCTTTCATTTTTGGTTTGATACAAATTTCTCACTTAACAAACCACTAATTCAGTATCTCCTTAAGCATAAAGAATCTTAACACCTCTAGCATGAGCAACTTCCAATCCAAGCAATAATGACTCATATTCGGTGGCATTGTTGGTATTATCGAATTATAACTTATATGAGAAAGGGAAGATATCACCTTGTGAGGATATCAAAATAATTTCAGCTCCACAACTAGTAGAGGAATAACTGCCATCAAATTCTAAAACCCAGACCTCATTAAAATTTGATTTTTTTGAATTTCATTGATCAAAAGATTTCTCTTCTTCAGTGAGGGAAGAATATAACATTATTATGCCTTCACCTAAAATTTCATCTAAAAACTCTTCTAATTCTCCATCTAAATTATCTAAGCTATCACCTAATGAACTCTCATTTGATGAATTAGAAACATCTTCAGTGGACAGGAAATAATTACCCATTCTCAAGGACTCAAACAAAATTTGAGCTTTAGGATTTGCCATTTGGGTAACAATGTATTTGGATTCCTTCTTAGGAAGCAACTTTTACATGACACCTATAATAGGTATCTTTACTTCATATAGATCCATGTTCAACTCCCCACCTACATACTTGCAAAAATTATATCTGAGTAGAATGCCATAAGAAGCTAGAATATCAGCTACTAGGATTGTCATCTTAATCTTCTTATCTGGAAAAGCCATAAATGCAAATTGGGCATCTTTGATTTGACCCAAAAGTGGTACTTGCTTATTTTCCATAGATAAACATCTCTCAAAATTCTTAGTTAAGGTGAGACCAAGGGAGTCTGCTACCTTAGCAGGTATAACATTATTAGAGGCTCTAGAATCTATTATGCAATTGCTCAACTTATGACCATTTACCAATAAAGAAACATAAAAAGGTTCTATTTTTCCAAAGGCAACAAGGGGAGTAGTGACAAGATTATTTTGGGTATATTTGTTCTTTGAGGAATTATGGGTAACTTTTGGAAAATCTTGTCCTGTAAGGATGGTTTTGTTTTTGACATATTAAGCCAACCTATCAAACTGTTTAGGATTAGCTTGTAAATACTCAAATTTAGACATTTGGATCTTGGTCTTCCTAGCATGATATATTATGTCAAATAACTAGAATGAACTAGAAATAGAGGAAGGAAATCCATCATTATAATTTTTATTTGATGTAGTACTGGTCTGAGGGATAGAAGCAGAAGATATAAGATTGTTAGATGTACTTACTTGCTTATTGCCCACTAGATCCTTTATTGGAACGACAATAGAGTTCCCTGTTTATCAATTGAGATCACTGGTTGAGGTTCTTCTCTTACTTTTCCCTGATCAACTTACTGATTTGACTAATTTTAGAACTTAGTAAAAACAACATATACTCCATCATACACTTCTCCTTCATTTTTAGATTTATCTTGGTAATTCAAAAAGCCAATGGTAGAGTCACCAACTAATTCTTCTTCTCCTTCTACAAAGATATTAGCATCATTAGCCTAGTCCAACTCGGGTTGGAAAGAATGATCATGTTCAGCTTCATAATAGCTAACTGCTGAGTTGATCAGCACTACTTCAATGGCAAGCTTCCCTTGTGTAGGTGGAAGATGATTGGGTTGCCCTTAATTTTTAGTAGTGTTGCTTTGATATGAATTATTGGGAAATGTCCTCCTTGATATGTCTCAATAAGAAGGAAGGGTAGACATATCTTGGGACATTTTCTTTTTTAGAGCTAGCAATTCATTTACTAACTTTTGCACCATAGGGTCAGTGGTGCTTGTGGAAGAATTATCAGTAGAAGAGGAACCTTTATTTTTATTAGAATCTCTTCTTATCTTACTTGCAAGGATAAGATCATCTTCGACTTTGGTAGCTAAAATATGAGCTATAGAAAGATCTATAGGGCCAACCTACCTTAATAGAAAACTCACTTCAGGAAGTTAAGAATTGATAAAAAACACTTAAGATTCTTTGTTGTTGGCTGAGCAGTTGCAAGAATCCTATTTCTCAGCTTATTGAACTTAGTGATGAAGTATCGCATAGGCTCATGAGGCTCCTTCTTCATTTGTGTAAGTTGAGCCAATAAGGCATGTACATCTTCTGTAGGTTTGAACCTAGCCTCAAACTTGGTCTTGAGAGTGTTCCAATTGGTTATAGTCTGAGCTTGAAGATGATAAAACTAATCTATAACATCACCTTACAGTGTTTCTACAAAAATTCTTACTGCTACATCTTCATGTTTAACACCTATCATACCACAAGTTATGCAGAAAGTTGCAATGTGTTCATCAGGGTGAACTTTCCCATTACCATAGAACTTAGAAAAATTCTTTCATGAACTACAAGGTAGTTCATGCAGAGGTGAGATTAAATTTAGAGGACCAAAAGTGTTACCCCAAGGGCCTTGGGCTACCATGATGCATTGATTAAAAGGTGGGATAACAAACCTTTGTGGAGTATGAACGGACAAAACTCTGGTAGCACTAGAACTAGAAGCTTCACCTGGTACTAGAGACCTGGCGTTGGTAGGAGGAAAACTCCTAGTTCACTAAAGGTGAGGTTGTAGAGGCAAAAGACCAAAATTATTTTGCTACATCAATGCAAATACATGATCAATAATACCTTGAGCTCTCTCACTTTTCATATACCATGAATCTGCCAGAATGTAGTATACTCAATAAAATTTTGTAACAAATTGAAAAGAACTGAAAATGCTTCAACTCAAAGCATGAGGCTTCAATTTACACATTCCTTCCCCAGTGGAGTCACCAAAAACTCTTGGGTGAATATTTTGTCTTCAACTAACTGAAGGCAAATGGTTATATCGACCACAGTGTAATGAGATAAATCTATCCTCTCAGCAAGGGGAGGGTTCCTATAAACTATCATAAATTGATTTAAACTAAATGCTAATTTAGGGGTGAGACCATATCATCCATTTATCATTTTTCAAAAATAATGTTTACAAGATAAAATAACACTTTTTTGATACTAACTAAAAAACTAAGAAACCCACGAGAGCACAAAGTCTATCATTGCTTCTTTTACTGATTTATAACTTAAAACACAGTAGAATGAGGTACAACCCAAAGTCTTCACCAAAAATTATGACAAAATATATGATCACAAAAGATAATAGTAGTTTAAAGCCTTTCCAATATCCTTTACTTTAAAACACTAAATCACAAACTAAAGATAATTATTGTAGCACAAAATCTCCACAGTCAACTTTAGAAAATCTCCCAGATTATTCTCACTCACACTACTATTTAATCAAATAGATAATATCATATTAGGAAAAGTACATAAGAACAATTTTCAATACAACATAAGTTATTTCAACACAAAGTTTGAATGATCACTTGCTTTCTTATTCACTTGATAAAATTTGATTTACAATTTGAACTCAAAGTTTCAAATGCTCTTCAATTTGGTAGAGTTTCACTTCAATAACTAAAAGATCCATAATTACAATAGAGGCCCTCTTTATTTATAGGGAGAGGCCTAGAGAAAATTTAGAAAAAACCTAACTACTTTAACTTATTCAAAAATAGGAGTCCTTATTGACTTGGGACTTTCTATGTTTTTACATGTAATTACATATGAAAAAAGTACATGTAAATATGTCTAAAGTTGTTTCAAAAGTACATCTGAAAAATGGAAAATAAACTAAGGGAAAAAAATTGCTTCAATTTATATCACAATCTTTCTTCATGTGACCATCATACATAGCAAAAATTGCTTGCATCCTGATACTGTTTGGACTAACAGTGTTCTTGAAAATCATCTTGGCTCTAACTATGGCATCTCTTACTGTGGTGACTGATTTTGCATGACTAGTTAACTTGGTTTTTAGATTATCTAAAGTTAAATGATTGTCTAAAATATTGTCCATAGAGGCCATTGAAAATGTTTTATCTTCAAACTCTTTTTGGAACATATCTTCAAATTCCTGAACCATTCCTTCTGTAGAGAGAAATTGGTTATCTTGTGATACGAGCTTGCAAGCTAGGTCCTCCAAGTTACATAAAAGACTAACATCACTTTGTTCATTGAGTTTCTTTATAGTTTCAAGGTCATTGATCAAATATTTAAATGCGTGGCTCCTATATGTCAACGCCTCTTTAGTTTCTGTATAAGAATCTCTATTAGGAATGACACCAATTGATATCATAGTACTTATTTTTAGTTTTCTCATCTCCACCCATTTATCATGATTGTTTTCTATACACTCAATATATTGAGAAACAACATCAATGAGATCATCAAATTCTACTCTTATTTTTCTCATTTTATCTATCTTCTCAAATAGCTCTGTAAGTAGGGAAATTCCTTGTGCATGCATCCTATCTAAGTAATCTTCAAGTACTTTTCCTTTGAGATGAGTCTTTTCTATTTTCTGAATGATGGGGTCTTCTAGAGAAATGGCCTCAGGAATTACTTCTTCTAAACTCAAAGTGATTTTACTTACCACTGCAGTCAAATTTTACTCCATTACTTTGTAGTAATCTTTCATTTCTTTCTCCCTATCAAATTTCTGAATCAGGATGTCCATGGTTGACTGCATAACATTCTTAGCACTTTCATGAGTTATCTTACCTAATTCAACTGTAGAGATAGAGTGATCATTCATATTAAAATTTTCCATGGTTGCATCTTATGGAGGTCTTACAATCTCCAAAAATTTGTGTCCCTTGTCCCCAAGCATTTTTGAAAGAATCTTTGGCTTCTTCAAGGTCTTGGCTTTTACATGCACCAGCTTATTAAAATCAAAGTCATCTAAGAAGATAGATTATTTCTTCCTTTTTGGTGTATAAGCTAACAACCATGTTGGAAGCACAAAAGTACTCACATTAGGGTCTATCCTCATTGTCGGTATCATTGAAACTGCACTTGCATTGGTAGTGGAAATAATAGGTGGAGTGTTAGTAAAAACTACACATCTTACAAAGTGATAAAAAATAGAAGCATCTCCAATATTAAAATATGAGGAGGACAAACTAGGAATAGACCCTAAGGAACATAAAATATATTCAAAATTGTTTTGAGGACTGTCAAAAATTATTTTGAAAGGAGAGGGAGATTCAGAAGAGGAAATATCAATAGGATAAACATACAAAGAAGCTGTAACAGGTATGTCAAGCAAGGGAGAAGAGACTCCCATTTTTTGTTGTACATTATCTTGTGGGGACAAAACTTCTTCCTCTTGTTGATCTATAGGCCTATCTTCAATCTTCATCTCTTATGTGGATGGTTCTTTAGTGCTCTGTTTCTCAACTTCCATATGTTTTATTTCAGATTTTTTCTCCATAGCTTTTGACTTCTTCATCACAAATAGGATCTTAGGCTTATGTGGCTTAGAAGAAGAGGAAAAATCACTCTTGTTCTTCTTATTTTTCTTTGCATTTTTTCCTATTTGCTCTTGAATCTCAGTCTCTGACCTTGTGAGGAATTCTTTCAAAGTAATTACCTTGTTTACTAGTCAATTATTAGTGTTTGCCAATATAGGCTCAAATATTTTTCTCAAAGAGGTTAGTGATTTTTGAGACCATTGGATTGGAGGGAGAGGGGTATTAGCAACCTATTTAGTATTATATTTTTCATCAACCAGCTCTCCATTATCTACTAGATCCTCAAGAATATCAGTAAGTCCTAGATATTCAATCTGCTCAAGAGATAACTGGTTGTAGTCCAATTTCTTGACATTTTCTTCTATTCTCAAATCTACCCAAACATCTTCAACCACAGGTTCATGGAATTGGGTTTTCCTCTTGATTTTGTCTTTCATGCCCCTGTAGTTAAACTTTAGTCTTCTCTTGAATTACTTCATAGTTACAAGCTGCATTTCAGTTTCTATGGCCCTAACCTTCGTAGTAGTTAATATTGAATATCTACCAATTTCAACTAGAAACATAAAACTAGGCTTCTTGAGCTCCATTTGTTTATTATGCACGATGATCATTTATCTGCATAACTCCATTAAGACCAGTTTGTCTGAGGAGAATCTTGGAAGCATATAAGGATGACCTTGGAAAAATCTAACCCTCAGGTATGAGAAAGAAAGAAATTATAAGAACATGCATCCAAAATCATTTACCACTGTCCAAGCCTCATCTGACACTCTTCTTTGTTCTAGTTGAGGATCAAAAAGATATAATAATACTACAAAGAAACTATCATTTACTCTCCTAAAATGATGAATAGAACCCTTTAATGTTAATTGAGAATAATATTGATACATAGGGATTACCCTCCTATCTCATTTTGATGTTAGACCTAGAATTATTCTCATAGAAGTTGCAATATACACTAGATAAGAAGTCATGTAGAACTTGAAGGTAGTGGATACCTTCATCAATTGTTCATGCAAAGCATTGTTGATTTGTTCTGCCTAGAAGATGGTTTGTTTGCTTTGGAGTATTACTTTGATGAAATGATACATCCATTCATAAAATAGTGAGGAAGAGGACAAACCTCTTATCCTAATGAGAAGAGTTATTAGATCACCAACTTTTTTTATAAAGTCACTTCTAGGAAAACTCTATGGCCACCTTGACAAATTTAACCTTAACGTCTTGAGCCATTTATTATTGATTACCTTCTTTGCCTTTTCAAAATTTTTGTCATACTTTTTTTTTGCTTCAATAAAATCAAGCTTTAACACTTTTGTAGTAGGAGGGCACATAAACACCTTATCAATGAATTCAAGATCTAGTCTGATTATCACATTGCCACTAGCATCCATCACAACCCTAGTATCTTTGTTATACAACTGAGCACACTGAAGGATAAATTCTATGTTGTGGGTTGCCACTAAGAAAGAAGATACCAAATGAATGTTACTATCAATTATCTTCTTCATTTCAGAGCTGGGATTGCTTGACTTGGTTCTCTCCACAAACTCAGCCATGTCCACATGGCCAATCTCTGTATCTATAATGTCATTGACATTAGAAGTAAATGAGGTGATTGAAAAAACACCTTGATATTTGTACTTCATTACTTTTGATTTCTTGAAAGACAATTCACTCATCTGAATGAGCTATCACCAGAAGGATGTCGATGAAGAAATTAGATCCATATAAGAAATTGCAAAACAAAAAAAGTCATGATCATGCAATTAGGGAAAATATTGGTAATCTGGAAAAATTGCATGTCGATGATCACAACTATGGAGACTGCTTAAAAAGACTAGAGTGTGAGTAGGCCAAAAAATTAGAGGAAAGCAGGTTCAGAAAAATAGAATTGAAAATATCCCAGAGTTAGGAAAATTTGAGACATTGTTTGCATGCGTGGCAAAATTTTCCACCCTTGCATGTGAGGGATATTGTGCACTTGTATCAGCGGCAAAATTCACTGCTATCACATATTATAGGAAAAATGGTTATATTTTGGAGTGGAAAAAAATGCTAACACTGCAGGTAATGAGGAAATTCCAAGTTTGATGTTTGAGTGGCAAATTTTGCCGACAATGCATATGGTATAAATTACGTTTGATCTTCAAGTAGAAATTTTTGTTGATACCACATGTGATAGGAGTCTCAAGGTTTTCATGTAAGGGTGACTGATTTCACTGCCCATGCACTTCCACTTAAAATCATCTTCAAATACATAAGTGGTAAAAAATACTGACTTTTCTTTTGACTTATTCACAACAGGAAGATGTGAGAGCGGCTAATATAGCCATCATTACAATGTTTTTATAAGAATTAGTTTTCAACTAACATGTTTTAAAGGGTAAAGCCTTGTCGAGTCAAACCATTGATGACACAAATCAACTTAAAACCTAGGGCACAAACAATGGTTAGCGATTTTCACCATTTTGACTCACTAGAAATAATCTAGGACACAAATGTATGGAAGAACAAGGGTTTGACACAAAAGACTAAGCAAAATGATAATATCAATCTAAAACTTAACATATTACAAATGGATTTTTCAAAAATAAATGATGAATTCAAAACAATATAGATACTGATCAATAAACAAAACTTTAAAAGTTGAAAATAGTTAAAATGACTTACCTATTGAGTTTAAAACCCTAAGCTTGACAGTGGTGAATTTTGAAATCTATTTGAATCCTTCATTACCACAGTCAAGCAATTTTGAGAAGGGTCAAGGAATCAAATAATAAATTTTGACAAAAGAAATGACAAGAAAAAAATAATGAAACAACATATTTAAAAGCTTAAAAACAAGCCTTCAATGCTTGGCATGAGTGGCCATTAATGCCACTTGAAGTTCAAGATCTTGGAGATCTTGCTCAGGCAGTGATTTTGACTAACCTAACACATGACTTTTGATCAAGAACATGTAATGGTGGTAAAAAGTGTCGCTTGAGCATGTGAAAAATAAAAAACCATGTAAGAGTGGCAAAAAGTGCTGACTTTACACAAGCAAATACTCAAAATATGTAACAGTGGCAAATTTGACCAATCTGACACATTCAAATTCAAAATTTCATTAACACCCCCAAAATGATCAAAATCAATATTTTGATCAGTTTACGACTACAAAAATCTTTGCAATTTTCAAGAAATCATGGTGGGGGAATGTCACAAACTCTCCTAGGATGTCAGATGACTTTGCTTGAGATCAAGAGAATCTTGTCTCGATCAATGAAATTAGAGTGTAGTTTACGAAATAGACATGTTTTATAGGGGTTGTCTACAAAATGAACGTAACTAATTTTGGGAACAACACACTACCAATAACTCCAACAACAAAACACTAATCATATCAAATCACTTCATAACCCAAATGATCACATTGACTTCAAAATACCATCATATATCATGTAAAAAGTCACGATTCGAAGGTTTTTTTGTTTTTTAAAATAATCATGCATAATCAAACATTAAACTAGGCTTTTGGATATTTCTTAACATTATGCCTTATCAAATATTACTAACTAAATCCAAGTATAGTCACCATAATACAAAGTAATTAAGTACTTAGTGACTTTACTAAAAAACATACATGTTCTAAGGTTTATTTGTAAATCCTTCTCATAAACAATTTATTTTCTTGATAATGCATTTATTGCCCTACATAGCATGTTATAACTGTTAGGATGTGGAGCTAAAAGCTTCAACTGGTGCAAACATGGAGGAGGTTGCTGAGTTCCAGGGAGACCGGCGTCGGCAGATTGCAGTGCAGAAAGAAATCGACATCGACAGGTGTGAGCTGAAGACAACCAGCGCCAGCAGGAGGTCGGCCGACGTCGATCACCTCCAGACAGACAGGAACCAACGTCGGTCGCCTGTGGCGGTTCCATAACCGTTCGTTGCACAGACAGTTAGTTCGTTGAACTGAGAGTTTGCATGTAAAGGCTAATTATAGTCTTGAGTTACGTGTCTAATTATTGTAATTAGGATAGTCTAATTATTGTAAGCATGAGATCTATATATGAACTCATGGGTTGTATTGTAAACTTGTAACTAGAGAGTAAGAGAGCTAAATAAGCTCCTTTTGAGAGAAGAGAGCAATGGAGTGTTTCTCCTAATGCCATAGTACCAAGTGTGGGTGCTGGTTTGGAGAATCAGAAGGGTTCTTCGTGTATGTATGATCTTGGTCAGCAGGTGTGCATGGCTTCTTTTGGAGATCTACAATGGTGAGTAAGGTCTAGTGATTTGCAGGTAGCAGTAGAGAGCAGGGGATCTACTTGGAGCACGATTGTGTGCTTGGTGTACTGGCAGCGTGTTACTGGCTGGTGGAGGTGAACATCAATTCTATATTGGAGTTGATTATTGTGACCGAGAGAGAGAGGGAAGAAGGTCTTGAGGTGTGGCGAGCCTTTGAGGTGGAAGAAGAAGTGACATCTTCTTTATTGTATTTTCTTCTGAGTGATTATTAATACAATTGTGTATTGTCTCTCATATTCTTGTGTTGTTTCATATTTCTAGTTACTTATTAATTCTGGTTAAATTCCATGTTTAGTTGCTAATACAAGAAGTAATCATATGTGCTCTATTGGTGGAGCAAGATCCTGACAAGTGGTATCAGAGCCTGGTTGTAGGTTCAAGAGCTGATACCATCAATTGGTATCAGAGCTTTTGGTTGGGTTGACTAACAGGTGGTTCAGATCTGGTAGTGTTTTTGATTACAGGTTACTCTCAGGGGTTTCATATTGAGTGGGAGTATAGCAATGGTAGAATAAAGTAAGCTACGAATGGAGAAATTGAATAGCACGAATGGTCTGATTGATGGAAAGGAGTAGGTAAAGGGAGATTGTTGGTCGGTAGAAGATCATCGTGTAGAAACAGATGTTGCAGGTAATGTTGCATAGGTTACTCTGGATAAAGTAGAATCTTTGTTTACAAATTCTTTTGCCTCTTTCCATGCAGCCCGAAATAGAGCATCTTTTCAAGGGTATGTCTTTGGAGACTTTGGAGAGATTTATTTAGGGGTTGGAGAGCCTTGTCAAATTATTGACAAAAGGGAAGTAAAGCTGAAATTACAGACAGATGACACACATTAGTTGAAGGAAGTCATGCAGGTACCAGTCTTGGAGATGAGTCTAATTTTTTCAGGAAATTTGGGTGATGGGAGATGCACTGTAACTCTCATAGCAGATATACTTGAATTTTATGGTGGTAAGAAAGTAGGTATCCTTTATCTATCTACTTATATTACTGATTCACCTTCTGTTGCAGAGATGTGGCTTTGTAGGCTTGGTCACATATGTAGGAGGGGAATGCAGGTTCTTAAGCGGAAGATAGATGTTTTTGATAAACTTAAGAACTAGAAAGCCTTGGTGTTCATGGAGGAGATGACAGACAGAGATCAATGGAGTGGACTAAATTATTCTGAGCAGAGCTGTGTTTATTTGAATAGGGTTTTGATCCATGGAGAGCTCACGGGTAAAAAGTTATCACTCACAGGTGAACACAGGTACCGACGTTGGTCATATAGTAACCGATGTTGACAATAAAAAAGACCGACGTCGGTCATGCAGGAACCGACATCGACAGAAGGGATATCGATGTCGGTCATAAAACCGATGTTGGCAGTCAGGGTCAACGCAGGGAACCGACATCGATCGGTTGCAGACTGGGAGATGGCCGAGATCGGTCACTGGAATGGATGGTGGGTGGACAGCAAGCTGTCAACAAGTCTCAAATACTCATATGGAGGTCAAAAAGGGTAAGTGAACCTCATATTCATTGTTCACCTTCTTTATATTGCTTATTGATGGTCAAGAACTAGGAAGATGTGAAGAAGCAATGCAAGTAGAATCCAAAAATAGTGGGAGCTCGACATGAATGAGGAGTGAGTCCTTGGAGAAGAACCAAATAGGTATTTGTTGGTGGAGTTGTCAGCTAGAAGAAAGCACTGGACGAGGGATAGATTCCCAAGTTAAAGAAGAGAGTGGATGGATACGCGAGACGGAAGGCCAAGGTATATGGTCTTAAAGAAGCTGTAGGACAGTGGTACAGGTTTGACATGTGGATGACTAAGCATGGCTTTAGCCAATGTCAGTGTAACTATTATGGTTTTGTCTTACCAGGTGGATGATGAGTCGCGACATTATCCAGTTACTATATGTGGGTGATTTGCTAGTAGGTTTGTACATATAGGGATTTGCTGAGCTAAGGGTAAGGTTAGTTCAGAGGTGTGTCATGAAGAATTTGGAGTAGCAAAATTCTTTGGCATAAGAGACATGGAGATTTTGTCTCCAGTGGGAGCTGGTGTGAAGACAGTGTTGGCGGGGTTCATGATGCAAGATGCAGAATCAGAAAGCACACCAAAGGCTAGAATATTCAAGCTTAGCTTGGAATAGGGTTCGAAATCACATGAGGTTTAGTGTAGACCTGATTTTTCCCAAGCAGTAGGAGTTGTCAAAAAATTTGGAGCCAATTTGAGAAAGAAGTACTGGAGGGCAGTTCAGTGGATTCTTAGAGGGACCAGCAGCAGGTGTACATGCTATGTAGGGTCAAGTTCTTTTCTATAGGGGTTTTTAGATGCGGATGTGGCAAGAGATTTGGATGACAGGTAGAGCATCACAAGGTGTGTGGTGGTTGGTCTTCAGGATTAAGCTTGAAGAGGGATACAAGCCAGGGAATAAAATTAGATGGTGTACAAGTATAGGTATAATTGCAACTGTTTATCTCCAAATGGGAGATTGTTAGGATGTGGAGCTAAAAGATTCAACTAGTACAAACATGGAGGAGGTTGCTGAGTTCCAGGGAGACTGGCGTCGACGGATTGCAGTGCAGAAGGAAACTGACATCGGCAGGTGTGAGCTGAAGACAACCGGCGTCGGTAGGAGGTCGGCCAACGTCGGTCACCTCCAGGTAGATAGGGACCGACGTCAGTCGCCTGTGGTGGTTCCAAAACTGTTCATTGCACGGACAGTTAGTTTTTTGAACTGAGAGTTTGCATGTAAAGGCTAATTATAGTCTTGAGTTGCGTGTCTAATTATTGTAATTAAGATAGTCTAATTATTGTAAGCATGAGATCTATATATGGACTCATGGGCTGTATTGTAAACTTGTAGCTAGAGAGTAAGAGAGCTAAATAAGCTCCTTTTGAGAGAAGAGAGCAATGGAGTGTTCCTCCTAGTGCCACAGTACCAAGTGTGGGTGCTGGTTTGGAGAATCAGAAGGGTTCTTTGTGTATGTATGATCTTGGTCAGCAGGTGTGCATGACTTCTTTTGGAGATCTACAATGGTGAGTAAGGTCTAGTGATTTGCAGGTAGCAACAGAGAGCAAGGGATCTACTTGGAGCACGATTGTGTGCTTGGTGTACTGGCAGCATGTTACTGGCTGGTGGAGGTGAACATCAATTCTATATTGGAGTTGATTGTTGTGACTGAGAGAGAGAGGGAAGAAGGTCTTGAGGTGTGGCGAGCCTTTGAGGTGGAAGAAGAAGTGGCATCTTCTTTATTGTATTTTCTTCTGAGTGATTATTAATACAATTGTGTATTGTCTCTCATATTCCTGTGTTGTTTCATATTTCTAGTTACTTATTGATTCTGGTTAAATTCCGTGTTTAGTTGCTAATACAAGAAGTAATCATATGTGCTCTATTGGTGGAGCAAGATCCTGACAAGTGGTATTAGAGCCTGGTTGTAGGTTCAAGAGATGATACCATCAATTGGTATCAGAGCTTTTGGTTGGGTTGACTAATAGGTGGTTTAGATCTGGTAGTGTTTTTGATTATAGGTCACTCTCAGGGGTTTCATATTGAGTGGGAGTATAGCAATGGCAGAAGAAAGCAAGCTATGAATGGAGAAATTGAATAGCATGAATGGTCTGATTGATGGAAAGGAGTAGGTAAAGGGAGATTGTTGGTCAGTAGAAGATCAACGTGTAGAAGCAGATGCTGCAGGTAATGTTGCACAGGTTGCTCTATATAAAGTAGAATATTTGTTTACAGATTCTTTTGCCTCTTTCCATGCAGCTCGAAATAGAGCATCTTTTAAAGGGTATGTCTTTGGAGACTTTGGAGAGATTTATTTAGGGGTTGGAGAGCCTTGTCAGATTATTGACAAAGGGGAAGTGAATCTGAAATTACAGATAGATGACACACAGTGGTTGAAGGAAGTCATGCAGGTACCAGTCTTGGAGATGAGTCTAATTTCTTCAGGAAATTTGGGTGATGGGAGATGCATTGTAACTCTCACAATAGATATACTTGAATTAGATGGTGGTAAGAAAGTAGGTATCCTTTATCTATCTACTTATATTACTGATTCACCTTCTGTTGTAGAGATGTGGCTTTGTAGGCTTGGTCACATATGTAGGAGGGGAATGCAGGTTCTTAAGCAGAAGATAGATGTTTTTGATAAACTTAAGAACTGGAAAGCCTTGGTGTTCATGGAGGAGATGACTGACAGAGATCAGTGGAGTGGACTAAATTATTCTTAGCAGAGCTGTGTTTATTTGAATAGGGTTTTGATCCATGGAGAGCTCGCGGGTGAAAAGTTACCACTCACATGTGAACACAGGTACCAGCATCGGTCATACAATAACCGATGTTGGCAATAAAATGATTGATGTTGGTCATGCAGGAACCAATGTCGACAGAAGGGATATCGGTGTTGGTCATGAAACTGACGTCGGCAGTCAGAGTCAGCGTAGGGAACTGACATCGATCGGTTGCAGATTGGGAGATGGCCGAGATCGGTCATTGGAATAGATGGTGGGCGGACAACAAGCTGTCAACAAGTCTCAAATGCTCATATGGAGGTCAGAAAGGGTAAGTGAACCTCATATTCATTGTTCACCTTCTTTATATTGCTTACTGATGGTCAAGAACTAGGAAGATGTGAAGAAGCAATGCAGGTAGAATCTAGAAACAGTGGGAGCTCAGCATGAATGAGGAGTGAGTCCTTGGAAAAGAACCAAATAGGTATTTGTTGGTGGAGTTGTCAGCTGGAAGAAAGCACTGGATGAGGGATGGATTCCCAGGTTAAAGAAGAGAGTGGATGGATACGCGAGACGGAAGGCCAAGGTATATGGTCTTGAGGAAGCTGCAGGATAGTGGTACAGGTTTGACAGGTGGATGACTAAGCATGGCTTTAGTCAATGTTAGTGTAACTATTGTGGTTTTGTCTTACCAGGTGGATGATGAGTCGCGACATTATCCAGTTACTGTATGTGGGTGATTTGCTAGTAGGTTTGTACATATAGGGATTTGTTGAGCTAAGGGTAAGGTTAGTTCAGAGGTGTGTCATGAAGAATTTGGAGTAGCGAAATTCTTTGGCATAAGAGACATGGAGATTTTGTCTCCAGTGGGAGCTGGTGTGAAGATGGTGTTGGTGGGGTTCATGATGCAGGATGTAGAATTGGAAAGCACACCAAGGGCTGGACAGTTCAAGCTTAGCTTGGAACAGGGTTTGAAATCACATGAGGTCTAGTGTAGACTTGAGTTTTCCCAAGCAGTGGGAGTTGTCAGAAAGTTTGGAGCCAATTCGAGAAAGAAGTACTAAAGGGCAGTTCAGTGGATTCTTAGAGGGACCAACAACAGGTGCACATGCTATGCAGGGTCAAGTTCTTTTCTACAGGGGTTTGTAGATGCAGATGTGGCAAGAGATTTGGATGACAGGTAGAGCATCACAAGGTGTGTGGTGGTTGGTCTTTAGGATTAAGCTTGAAGAGGGATACAAGCTAGGGAATAAAATTAGATGGTGTACAGGTACAGGTACAGGTATAGTTGCAGCTATTTATCTCCAAGTGGGAGATTGTTAGGATGTGGAGCTAAAAGCTTCAACTGGTGCAAACATGGAAGAGGTTGCTGAGTTCCAGGGAGATCGGCGTCGGTGGATTGCAGTGCAGAAGGAAACTGACATCGACAGGTGTGAGCTGAAGACAACTGGCATCAACAGGAGGTCGGCCGACGTCGATCACCTCCAGGTAGACAGGTGCCGACATCGGTCGCCTATGGCGGTTTCAGAACTGTTCGTTGCATGGACAATTAGTTTGTTGAACTGAGAGTTTACATGTAAAGGCTAATTATAGTCTTGAGTTGCGTGTCTAATTATTATAATTAGGATAGTCTAATTATTATAAGCATGAGATCTATATATGGACTCATGGGCTATATTGTAAACTTGTAGCTAGAGAGTAAGAGAGCTAAATAAGCTCCTTCTAAGAGAAGAGAGCAATGGAGTGTTCCTCCTAGTGCCACAGTACCAAGTGTGGGTGCTGGTTTGGAGAATCAGAAGGGTTCTTCGTGTATGTATGATCTTGGTCAGTAGGTGTGCATGGCTTCTTTTGGAGATCTACAATGGTGAGTAAGGTTTAGTGATTTGCAGGTAGCAGCAGAGAGTAGGGGATCTACTTGGAGCACGATTGTGTGCTTGGTGTACTGGCAGCGTGTTACTGGCTGGTGGAGGTGAACATCAATTCTATATTGGAGTTGATTGTTGTGACTAAGAGAGAGAGGGAAGAAGGTCTTGAGGTGTGGCGAGCCTTTGAGGTGGAAGAAGAAGTGGCATCTTCTTTATTGTATTTTCTTCTGAGTTATTATTAATACAATTGTGTATTGTCTCTCATATTCCTATGTTGTTTCATATTTCTAGTTACTTATTGATTCTGGTTAAATTCCGTGTTTAGTTGCTAATACAAGAAGTAATCGTATGTGCTCTATTGGTGGAGCAAGATCCTGACAATAACAATGATAAAAAATCATATAGAACATAGTTGCACATAAAATAAGACAACTATATAGACATTTCAACTTCATATTTGCAAGCACACAAATAGGGTTATAGTATTGTATAAACATGAAAATCAATCATAACCAAAAGTAAAAAACATATAAACAACTAAATTCAAGCTTTAATCAATACCAAATCAACTAACTATTATCAAATAACCTCTACATTATGTGGTGTGTGTAGGATTCTTGTTTAATTCTTTCATCTCCCACTCATCCCCATCTGCTCCACCCTCTCCAACTATACTCTCCCTCCATCATCATCTAAGGGGTGAACTCTATCCTGCATCCACCTCAGAACAACAAAGGTAATTAGTCTATATCATGATAAAATCCATAACATAATGTTGTATTTAACTAAATAACCATGTTCACGATGTATAATAACACATAAGTATGTAGTTAACTTATCAAGTTAATGATCATGAAAATAAGCAATATATAACTATCAATAATTAATATATAATAATCTAGCTTACTAAAATATTAACACAACCAAATTTTAACCATAGAATCCACAAATTAATAGGTTAACAAGTTTAGAAAAGGATTCAGGATGTAAGATCCTCCCCCCTAAAGCTATTCATCATCCTGATGACTCTTATTTCCTACAATAGTTATGAAATTAAACATTTTTTAATAGAAAATTAAATAATATCCAGTAAAATACTAAGTAAATAAATGAGGAAACAATCTATAGAACTCATCAAAATCTTCCCAAGTGACTTTGTCTTCAGAATATTGGTCCCACTAGACCTTGGCCTGAGACACTTCTTTATTATGTAAATTGAGTTTATGAGTGTCAATTATTCTGACTAGTTCTACTATGACCACCCTAGAATCTAGAACCTGCAAAGCATTCTAATCCAATACATGAGAAGGATCAACTACATACTTTTTAAGATAGGACACATGAAAAACATTATGCAAGAAATCTAGAGTTGGTGGAAAAACAAGCCTATAAGCTACAAGATTGATCACTTCTAAGACTTCAAAGGGTCCCACATATCTTGGTGAAAACTTCATTGATTTACCAAACTTAATCGAGCTTTTATGAGGCTTAACCCACATAAATACTTTATCACCAATAAAAAACTATCTTGTTATTCTTTTTAGATTAGCATAACTTTTCTATCTATCATTGGCCTCAACCAACCTTTGCCTGATTATTATGACTTGTTCTTCCATTTTTATAAGCATTTTAGGACCAAAGACTACCATGTCTTGTATCTTGTCCCAACTAATTGATATTCAACATGTCCATCCATACAAAGCTTCAAATAGATCCATCTTTAAAGCTAATTGGTAAGAGTTATTATATGCAAACTCTACCAGTGGAAGATATTCCTCCCACTTATATTGTTGATCCATGCACTACATTCGAAGATCTAAAATTTGGTTTACCCTCTCTATTTATCCATCTATTTCTAGATGATATGTTATACTAAAGTTCAATTATGTGCCCAAAGCTAAATTTAGAGTTAACCAAAATCTAGATGTCATTCTTGAATCTCGATCAGAGATGATCTTCTTTGTAAACCCATGTAATTTGTACACCTCTTTCACAAATCTTTTTATAAGCATAGGTGCATTATCTATTAAATTACCTAGTATCAAGTGAGCTACCTTGGTTAGTTTATCAATTACTACCAAGATCATGTCATATCGATTCCATGATAATGATAAACCTTGGACAAAGTCCATACTAATTACCTACCACTTCTATTTTGATATATCATGAGGATATAACAATCCTATCAGATGCACATATTCAGCCTTCACATGTTGACACTCTAAACAATGAGACACAAAATTTGTTGCATCCTTTTTAATTCCTTTCCAAAAATAGAGAGGTCGTAACTCAGCTATGAGCTTAGTCACTCTAGGATGACCTACATAAGGGACATTGTGCAATTATTTTAGCACTGTACTCTTTAAATTCTCTCTATCTGGTACATACATTCTACCATTGTACCTCAAAAGACCATCATTCTCTAGCTTTAATCCTTTAAATTTAGGGTTTTGAGCATCTTATGACAAAATCTTTCTTAATCTACTCATAGAATTCATCTCCAAGGGATAATTTAATTACCTGATCATGAAAAGTACTCCTAATAGTAGCCAATGTTGCTATGTACCTTCTATGATTTAGGGCATCTATAACTCTATTTTCTTTACCCTTGATGTAATTGATACCAAAATCATTATCAGATAAAAATTCTAACCAACATCTATGTCATGTATTTAGGTTCAATTAAGTAAATATATAATTGAGCCCTAAGTTGTCAGTCTTGAGCTCAAATGACAAACCCAATAGATAATACCTCCAAACTTACCAGGCATGCACTATTACAATAAGTTATAGACTATGTGGGGCATAATTCACCTCATAAGGCTTAAGCTTCATAGACTCATATGCTACAACTGAACCATCTTGTAGAAGAACCCATCTAATACCATCCCTAGATGCATCTATAATCAATAAGAGCTGAGCACTAGGATCAGGGACTTTTAGTACATGTGCAAAGTAAGCCTCAATTTTAACTCTAGAAAGGTTTTTTCACACTTGTTCAACTAGACAAAACTCTGATTCTTTCATTGAAGAAAGGTAATTGAATTAGTTATTTTTGAGATATTTAGAACAAATTTACTGTAATAACCTGCTAATCCCATAAAACTCCTAAATTTATGTAGATTTTTAGGTGTTGGCCACTCCATTATGGCTCTTATCTTTACTAGATCAACTAAAATTGCATCTACATAGATAATGTGCTTCAAATATTGCACTTTTATCTATAAGAATGCGCACTTGGACAACTTACTATATAATTTGTGTTTCCACAAATGTTGCAAAACCAACTCTAGATGTTACAAATTTTGTTCCTCATTCTTAGAAGAAATAAGGATATCATCTATAAAAACTAACACAAAATGGTCTAGGTAATCCCTAAACACACTATTCATTAGATTCATGAATGTTGTCAGAGCATTAGTTAACTTAAAAGGAAGCAAGGTAAACTCATAGTGTTTGTATCAATTTATGAACGTTGCTTAGGGAATATCTTCCTCTTAAATTCTGAGTTGTGATACCCTGATCAGAGATCTATCTTAGAGAAAACTATTGCCCCTCATATTTGATCAATGTGAGGTAACATATACCTATTCTTGATTATCACCTTGATCAACATATTTTAATCAATATACAAGTGAAGAGTAGCATCCTTCTTCTTAACAACCATTAGTGTACCCCATGGTGACACACTTGGTTGAATCAACCCCTTAGATAACAAATCATGCAGTTGAATTTTTAACTCAACCAATTCTATAGTTGCCATCCTACAGGGTGTTTTAGACTATAGTTTAGATCTAGGTATTATGTCTATCAATAAATCAAACTCTCCTTTGGGTGGTAATCCCAGTAATTCCTCTAGAAACACATCCTAAAATTTCCTAAGAAGAGGATAATGCTCAATGGATGGTTCTTTAGATTCCTCCATCTCATTTATTTTAACAATAAATGTCTAACATCTTTTCCTATGAGCCTTCTTAAACTATATTGTAGAAATATGCATAAGTTATAACTCTCTTTTCTCACCTTGAATCTGAGTCTGATTTCCAAAATCATCCTGACATTCTACCTTTTTGAGATAAGAATCTACCTTAGATTTATGCCTAACAAACCAATTCACACCTAGGATCACATCATATGAACCTAAAAGTGTTGCATAAAGATCTACTATCGATGTGAATTTAGGTAATCCAATCTCAACTTTGATTAAACACCTATCAACTTTAACCTTGGCCTCATTCCCATATGATAATGACCATGCATTTGCCATTATACCACCTTTCTTAGACAACTTATTTAGCATTTGAGGAGAAATAAAATATTTTGTAGCTCTAGTGTGAATCAAAATGGAAATGGGATGACCAAAAAGATTACCTTCAACCTCAATAGGTGACACTTGAAAAATCAACTTGATGATTTCTAACAGTCTCGTGGATTCTCTATTGAAAAGTTTATTATTGCATATTACCCTTAGCTTTACCTTCTGACTTTACTTGAGTACATTCCCTAACATAGTGATTAACCCCAAAAATGAAACATCCACTAGGTGGTCCTTCCCTTTTAGACTGCTAATTTCCCTTAAAAACTAGTCTTGAATCCACCATCCATTTTCTTATTACCTAAGAAGTTACTGAATTTAGCATTTTGATTCTTGAACTAGTTTTTGGAATTTTTGTTCCTTTTGTAATTCTTTTTAAGAGTGGGTTTGGAACCTCTAAACTTCTTAAACTTTTTTTTTACTTGAGCAAGAGACTTCAACTTTAGCTCCTATTTTACTTCCTTCTCAAAGACTTAATCCATTGTATATGGCCTATGCACATCTGCTTCACATCTTATTTCAGGTTTTAATCCCATAATAAATTTTTGAATGCGAAACCTTTCATTTACTTGATATTAAATAACATACTTCAGAGCTTAGTAAATTGTTTGCAATACTTATTCACTGAAATATATCCCTATTTTAGATTTTGAAAATCATTCAGCTTTTGATCAAAATATAAAAGAGACAATCATAGTGATCTAAATAAAAGCACAAATTATTTCCATGTGGTGGTATTAGAGTCGAGGTTCATCTTGAGCTTCTTGTTTGCCCACCATGTTGTTACTTCTTCAACAAGCTGATATGCTCCCCAAATTACCTTAGTGACTTCTGAGTAATTATAGATCTTAAAATATTTCTCCATTTCTATCAACTAGGCTTCTACACCATCCCCTAACATAATTACATCGAACTTAGGAGGATTTACTTTCTTCATATCCCATGCAAGCTCTGTAGCTACATGAGCTCTCGCATCATGTGGCACCTCTTCATGCCTATGCTCATGTTGAGTTTCTTGCTAAATAAAGTGATCTTCAAGATCTTCCTCATTATTTTGCTCAATATGTCCATGCACTTCTTATTCAAAGGTTGTGATTCAGTCACTAGTTTCATACATGGCTATGAGAATTTGATCCAACTTCGTAACTTACTTTATAGTGAATTGATTTGGATCTACTGGAGGGTTAGTATTTGAATTACCCCCTCCTATAGATCTATCACACACCATTATATTTTTTTAATTACAAGAGAATATGAATATATTAGTGAACTCATTAAGTCCTAAAATTTGAGCCTTACCTCTGATACCACAATGTAACAACTCCACTGGGCTAAACTAGGATTAGGTAGATTTTTTTTAAATATTCATTTTACTAAAAATAAATAATTAGTGATATTTAACTAACTATATCAAAACAAATATAACTATTTACTAATGGTTCAATACTGATTCATGTAGTTAATGATCACTTAGCAATGCAAATATATGAATTCATAATTAATCTCAAATTAATAACATTACTAATTTACAATTCAGCCACTACTGATATAAATATCAGAATTGTTACTAAAATACAACCAAATGCTACAACTATAAAATGTCACTAAAAGGTACAATTATTACATTTTTTCATAACTTAATAATAATATAAAAATTATATAATTTTTCAAGAAACACATGAGTCTCAATGAACTCGATTATATCCATAAATAATCATGAGTATAGTCTTTATCGGTTGACTACTAGAGGGGAGAGAAAACATCACCCAAGTGGTTTCCATACCAAACTCAGACCATTAATCCCTCACAATCTCTCTATTAGGGAATGGACCTCTCTTCAGATATGGGTAGATGATGATGGTGCAAGAATCAAGATTTATCAACTAGAACCCATGTGCTATAAGATAACTATTGCATGCAACATATCATAAAGAATTTTTTTCTAACATGATAATGAGAAAAACATGTAAACTAAATCAGACATGTGGATTGATAACGTTTTAATCCTAAACCTTACTTCAACCAAAGTTTTAATATAGTTTCCTGATTACTATATCCGTCAAATTCACACACACAACTCAAATGGATTACCTTAAATCTATTTATTAGTGACACTAAGTAAATAGGTGAAGTCTATCTCACCTATTTATTCAATGTCATTAATATCAAATTATTATACATTTATATATTAACTAATAAGAGCAGTTATTTCAACCATGTAGTTTTTAAATTCATATTGCCACAACAATGTAATGATAGAAAACTTTAAAGGTTCAAATAAAGTCCATATTATACATCATAACAGGTTGAAAACTACCTCCTAATGAATTCATATTTATAGTCCATATTTTATATAACTAATGGTTCTCATCCATATAGACAACTGGAATAGAGTATTATTTCTTAATAAAAAAATAGTCTTACTCAATAAAATCCAACATACAATAATGCTTGATAAATCTTGAAATGCCATTATTGCATATAAGAGTTTCTTTTCATGCATTTTACTAAATAGAAAACCAAAAGGATATATTATAATTTCAACACAACTTTCTAGTTTTCAAATAGATTACATCAAGATACTAATGTCACAGCTAAATCTTATTTATACATCACATTACATCAAATCTCTATTATGGTGTAATGCATACAATAAAAAATTCAACATATGTGTATATTCTCATAAACATTTATATATATAACCATATATTCATTTATATGTAAATAATTGAATGTTTACATTAGGTTGCCTACGACCTTCACATATACTTTTGTATAGTATACTTACATACAAATGAATATATGCGTGTGTATATATATATAAACCAAAGTATTACTGGTTAACCTCAACACCCATATTAATTTATCTATGAGGACTAATAAGTTAATATGTGTGCATAGGTAGTATAATTATTTACAACATCAGGTATATAAAAATAATTTCCACTTATAGTGTATTCAACTTAAACAAATATTTTCAATAGCTATTTCGTAAGCTTTCCATTTACTCTTTTATGACTAAATTTTCTCATTTCTACCACAATCATGACTTTTCCTCTAATATTCAATCTAATTGATTAAATGAGAGTAATAAGACTACTCACCACATCAAAAGACAATTGCATACAACTATCAAAACACCTTGATACTCTTGTTCCCTATTTTATTTTTCACATATAAGTGCAAATATGACTGTTGTACACCCATAATGTATACACCAAGAGTATCCCAACCTTAAACACATGGTTACTCTTAATACACAAATAAATGTACAATAGTATACTATACACCTAAACTGTCCTCATGCAAGAAATCTAAAATATATAATTTCTAGCTAGATTTAAGACTAAGCATTCATCTATGGTCATGGGGATAAGTATTAACCAAAAAAGTGTAATGAATTCTAATTTAAGTATAAAATTGACCCATATATGCTAAACACGGTAGAGTGTAAACAAATTGACACCCTATGGGGTATAGAGTACCTACAACTGACTATACACCCAAAAGACTCATATATCAAATATATCCATTAAACCAAATCTACAATGGAAATGATGCTTCAAATAATTTAATTTAGCAATATTTATTTATTTCAAATAAAACATGAATTACTAAGGTGCAAAAGAGAATGAAAATAAATCATTCAGGATAACAAATAATTATAGTTGAACCCATTTAGGGTTTTACCCAAATCGATTGAGGAGGACATCTACGACCCACATAAATGAACCACAAGATTTCATGCTTTAAACAATAATAATTCACCATAATACACAACAAAGTACACCAATTCTATGGCCTTTATAATCAAGCAATGTATACTTGTTCTATGGCCTTTAGAATAAAGACTATGGCTATCAAAACAAAATGTTCAGCTAGGGTCAAATTTGAAATTTACAAGAGGGTTCTTAGCCTTATTACCAATAATAATTATGGTATTGATTTTAAATTACCCTATACATTGGTTCAAACTTGTGGATGGATTTATTTCCATCCACATGGTAGAATCTATTAACCCATTAAATAAATTTAAATTTCTCAACAAAATTATCAACACCCATTATCATAACCTATATTTACCTATGCTAATAACATAAATAAAAACCCTACCTCAATGATTACACTTTCACTTGCTTGAGTAATATATTTGATTATGCCTACAATATAATTACTTATTTTTCCTTTTCCTCTTCTTCACCTTACATCCATTGTGTGTCTCCAAAATGCATTCTCCTCTTCTAAAATTGCTCCCCTCATCCCTTTTATCTAGCTGCATGCTATTTGCATGCCAAAACAACAAAATCCTCCACCAAAACAAAGTGTAATTATAAATGAACTGGTATAAATGTTTATGCTTCCACAAACAAACTTGCAAAATTCTTGACATGGCTGCCAAACTCCTCTTTACTACTAATAACTCTAACAACAAAATCCTAATCATAAAAAATGACTTCAAAAACCAAATGATCATATTGAATTCAAAATACCATCATATATCATGCAAAAAGTCATGATTCAAATTTTACTTTTTAAAATAATCATGCATAATCAAACTTTATCTAGGCTTTTAGATATTTCTTAGAATTATACCTTATCAAATATAACTAACTAAATCTAAGTATAATCACCATAATACAAAGTAATTAAGTACCTAGTGACTTTACTCAAAAACATACATGTTCCAAGGTTTATTTGTAAAATCCTTCTCATAAATAGTTTATTTTATTAATAATGCATTCATCACCTTACATAACATGTTATAACGATGATCAAAATTCATATAGAACATAGTTATAGATAAAGTAAGACAACTATTTATAAAATTTGACCTCATATTTACAAGCACACAAATAAGGTTATGTTGATAGTGAAATTTGTTTCATCAATTAATCAACCCTTTCGGCTATTGTGAAGGTTAAATTAGAATCGTACCAATCTAATAGTAACGTTCTAAAGGTTCAATTATGATACTAAAGATGTGAGGGTTTTTTAAATGTTCTAAGAAATGACAAATAAGTTATTGAATATAACATATTCTAATATAATTTCATAAATCCACTTATTGAATAATGAAGCAGTTTAGATATGAATATGTAATCTATCTTATTCGATAGAGAAGGTCTCTGAATAAGACAATCTTTTGAATGAAATAAATCTGATTCAATAGTATCATATATTTTCAATGTAATATCTTGCTTTTACTATAATAATCTTTCTAATAGCACAAAACCAATAAATCAAAAGTATCAAAGTAATATAAAATTAAGATAAACCAAAGATGAATAGCACTTTTATAAAGCAAGCACCAAACATAACTTAATAAATCAAGAAAAATTAAACAACTAACTAAAAGAAATAACAAATTAATTAATAAAAAGTAAAGTATTAAATCTAAACTAAACTAGAACAAAATAAATTAATCAAGAATCTAACTAAGTCTAACAAACTAAAATTAATCAAATAAACTTAACTAATCTAAAATCTAAGTCTAACTCTAAAATATTAAATAAAGAAAATTAATCTTAAGAAATTAACTTAAAAGAAAATTAAAATAAGTAATAAGCTAAATATAAATTAAAATAAAATAAATTAAAAACTAAATAAAATAGGAACAAATCAAATCAATTAAAGATTAAACTAAATTAGATTAAACTAAGTTAAAGTTAAAGTCAAAATAAAGTACAAAATAGACAAAACATGCAAGTCTCAATAGATAGAGTCATCTTAGCAAAATAGATCAATTTTATTTGAGAAACCAACATCTACTTTACAAAATATCTTAAAAAGATAACTTTTACAATCAATTAGATCAATAAAATTTGACAAACAATGAAGTTTTCACCATTATTTGGGTTGATTATTTGGATTCTGCATATAAGACTGTAAGAAGTAATCATCAATAGATGTTAAACTTGAAAAACTTTAGATAATCTATTATAAATGATAATATAAAATTAATATACCTATATCACCTAAGTAATATACTCAACCATTAGATAAAGTACCATTGGTCTATCTACAAAAGTCATGCTATCTCAAAGAAATTGTATAGAAGAGAGAGATAAATGATTAACTTTACAATGTATAAGTCTTAAACACCTGTGTTGTTCCTAATCCTCAAATGAATCCTTGATCTCTTTTTATACTTCAAATTTAGTTGAAAAATAATTTGTAACTAACATTAGTTAGTTACTTATTAACTTAAATAATTGACTTTTTAAAAATCAATTAATATAGACAGTTATTAGATAAGGTTTAATTAAGACTTAAAAGTCTTAAGGGATCAAATATTTGAATCATAGACCAGCTATTATTAAATGAGTGGGGACCCTTAATCAATTAATAATAATAAAAAAATATATATTTCAATAAATAATTAGATAAATCAAAGTTTAGTGATATTCTTATCCATATTAATTCTATAATGCATATATCAAAATTACTTATATATATATATATATATATATATATATATATATATATATATATATATATATATATATATATATATATATATATAAGTCTGCTACATCTTTAAAATATCAAAACCAAAGTATCAAAATTTAGAAGTATTAAAGTTCTGCCAACTTAAATTTTAACTTGAAATGACAAGTTCATCCTTTTAATAACCAAAAGTCATCAAAATCTGATAAAACTTTTATTACTGAGTTTATCTGCTCATTCACACATTTATTATATTCTATTTCAATTATTGGAAATTGAATAAGCTTAGTTCCTGAATCACTTGTAACATCATCGATCTCCAACTTAATTTGCTTCACAACTTTGATCTCAGTTGGAGTATCTGATTCATCTTGATTGATTGAACATTTGTTGAAAGTGATTGGATGAATGATAAGTGATAAATTTTTTAAACTTAACTTCTTACACCCCATAATAGGTTCTTTCAAAATTACCTTTATGTACCCTAAAATAGGATCTCTCTAAGATGGTATAGGTTCATTAAAATAAGAAGGTAGGGCCAAATTAACAAAAAATTTAGCATGGGCTATTTCATGGTCTAGTAGAGTTGGCACTACTTTTAAGGTTGGTGATTGAATAGGGAGTTAGTTTTGATTATTCTATAATTGATGAGAAGAAATGATATGAGATTGAGACCTAGATTCAAATCTATGATCATGAAATCCTCTATTACCCCTATGGTTTGTAGGATTGAAAGGTAAATTATTCAAAATATTCTAGAATTTAGGGTCAGTGGCATCAAAATAGATTGACATTCTAGATTCTTTACTAGTGTACCTAGGGCCAAACCTTATAACCCTAAAACCTCTTAAAAATTATTTATTGAGTGTTTCCTCATTCACATTGTCTAAATTTTGATTTCTTCCCCAACCTCCATTATCATTATCTCTACTTGAACCAGGTTGATCCCAGCTTGACATTTTATATATAATTTAAAATATATTCAAAATTGATTATTATATGACTGAGAAACAACATGAATATATCAAATATGAAACCATTTATCCATTATACTTTAAAATATCAAACTCTCAATTACTTATAAAAATTTTAGTATCAACAAATGATCATTCAATTGATTCTAATGACTGAACTAAATTATGAAAACTTCAAACTGTGTCAAATATCACTATAATATTCCAACTAAAACTTAAAAAATAAAATTATATTCCCATAATTTTATTTTTGAAATATTTTATCATATTTATTTGAATTCTATTTTCACTGTGTGAATATAATATCAAAATATGTATCATTGTCAAACTAAAAAACACGTAGATTTATCAAACTAAAACAATTCAACATTACTAAAAGAAATATATTTATGAAAACTATTTATGACACATATCTATTAAACTGTAATGTGTATAACTTTCTCAAAACTAATAAGAGACTAAGTCATCAAAATAATTTCAATAGAACCTTTCAACAAAATACAAACTTGAACAATAACATATCTTTTCAAGTCAATATTATAGTTTTTGAAACTATAAACCATCTCTTATTGTTCTATATATTTTTATTTTGAAAGTAACCTAGAAAATTATAGATTTCATGATATTTCATTCTATCTATCAAAATATTTTGAAATAACATACTCAAAATTTCATGAGAAACCATTCTCAAACATCAAATTTTCAACTACTTTGAGACCATTGCATATATGAAATCATAATTAGAGTACCACAACAAACTATGTTATCCTTTCAAAAACATTACTCTAAACTGAGACAAATAACTGATTATAGTTTTCTAAGAGAATTAACAACCACTTCTTTATTGTTCTTTCATATCGAAGACTTGGAACAAAACCTAGAACATAAATTCTGTGTCTATAAAATAATATATGCAAATCAAATCTATTTATTTCACAATGTTCCTTCATATTATACCTAAAAGTATTTTTGAATCTAACATATTTCTAAAGGTTCATCTTATAAAACTTCAAATTTGCATGAAACTGTAACCTCTAAAATTAAACTAAATTACCCAATATATCACGATAACCAAAACCATCAAAAACCTAAAACTAAAATGTGCATATCAAAAAATAATCTCTATTATTTTCTCAAACATAGCTCAAACATACCATATTTCTATAAAATGATCATGAAGATCTTTATCCTTCAAAACCCATGCATGCATAAATTATAGTTTCAAAATATGAGAATATGAACAAAAAGTTTACCATTAAACCAAAGCTAACTTATACATGCTCATAGAAATAGTCTCCATTATTTTTGTTCACCAAAATCCATTCGAGTGCACTTATAATTTCACATCAAAAACTAACCATCCTTTATATTTCTTGGGTTTAACCTTGGAAATTAATAGATTCATATCAAAAAGAAAAACCACACTTATATCCATACCATAAAAAGTGATGTGAAAACCCAATAAAAGAAATAATTTTCATGTAATTGATAATTTAATATTTTTCATCTTTCTCATTCTAAAAGTATGTATGCAAAGAATATAAATAAGAAATATATCATTTCTTTCATGTACCATTCATATCAAAAAAACATATATTATCTTCCTTAACACTTATTCATTTCTAAGCGGCGTACCTGTATAAGCTTTCTACAACTTTTTTCATTTGCAAATCTTTATCTGCAACCTTCAAATTCTATCTGGCTAAGTATCACTTCCATGGTAAAGCTTTAAAAAATTACTAATCAAAAGGAAAAAATATAACTATTTGTAATCCAAGTCTGAGCATTAACTACCTATACCTATGTGCATGTTTGTGATTGACCTATGAAATCGAGATAGAGACTTAACAAACCACCAACTTAGCAAAACTCTCAAATTTAGCTAACCATCATACTTTCCAAAACCAAAATTAATTTCCATCAAATGAGGCATGTACACCATGCATTAAAGTCCCTTGAACCACTTAAGATATGACCAAGATCTCAAAGCATCCACAATGTTTCATATTTATACCATCTACCAACTATCCTATCATGATACCTGCCAACTAGACTGCTTAAAACATCAACTTACTATCTCAACACTTGAATCATTAAATGGCATGAACTTTATAATCTTGTTCAATATCAACATTTTTTATTTCAAACTGACCTTATAAAAAAACATTACCTTATTCTAAGTCTTTGTGCCTCAAAATGCCAATATTCATATTAGTCAATAAACTTTTATAATAGAATCCATGCATGACCATTTATATTCTTAAAATTAGGTCTCTCATCTTCAATAGATTTTAAAATAGGATAATGTATACATTTAAAAACTTAGGGTCACTTTAGAATAATTACCAATCCTTCAGGAATAACTTAGGTTTAATGTTGTAAACCAAACTTATCCATTTCATCACTGACACAATACCAACCATACTTACAATTGAATTTTGATCATTATGATAATCATTATGGTAAATCTATATAAATTACATAGTCAAACTTCAAAATATAAATCATGAGAAATCAAATAATATATTTGATTTGATAGATCTATAAGATACATTACTTTCTTCAAATAGAAACAATGTAACAATCACTGTAATCTTGATTAAATTTGTCAACTGAAACTATGATTAAATATAAACACTTAAAAAATGATAAATACATATGTAAATTTTATTCATTTATCTATTTATGATTTTTGAAACCACTTTAATATAAATGTGAAATCACAATAAATCATTACCCAAATCATTTAATTGAAAATATGCATACTCAATCTCCTATTAATTGACTCAAATCTCCAACCGTACTTTCAAATTTTATGACTAAGTCATCTCTATGGTAGAGAGGAGTATTTATTTTAAAAAAATTGAAGGTATATGAAAAATAGGCATAATACTAGTGACCTTGCTAGTCAATTTTGAATAACAAAATTGAGTAGCAATTAGATTGCTTATTGTAAAAAAAATATAATCTTGAGAGTGTGATCTAGGTAAATCATTTCTCAAGCAGCTATACATGAACCTCTTTATAATAAATTTCAATAAGGGATGAGATGTTTGACTAGAGTGGCATGAAAAAGAAGAATGATATAATATGAGAGTTTGGATTGGATGCATAAACAAAACAAATGCCTCCAATATAATATCTAAAAATAAAATAAAACTTTGACAACTAATTATGATTTAGTATATATTATTTATGTATAAAGAAAATTGAATTTATAAATAATAATATCTGAAAATAATTGATACTTATAACTGTATTACAACATCTTCACATTCTTTCATAATATGAAAACTTCATCCACTTGAAACACTTGTTGATCTTTCAAAGTAAAAGTCAAATGACAATAAAAAGCAAACAAACAAACCAAAATAATAAAATAAGAAACAACAGAACAACAAAAAAGAAAAGAAGCACACAACGAAAAAAAGCAAAAAGAAATAAACAAAACTAAAAAGAAGCTAATTATAAAATAATTTTAAATGATGGCTGGTAACTGAGTAACGTAACCAACTTCTATCAAGATCTTAGGTTTAAAAAGCATTATTTTTAAGTATAATCGCAACTCAATAAGGACCAAGTCATAATGAATCAAATTTATGATGTTTAGTAGGATCTTCATGAGCTTTGTCCCAGTATAAAACTAAATCACTAAGTTTAAATTTTTTATTAAAAACTTTTTTATCAAAAAACTTTTATAATTTTTGTTTGGCCCTTTCTAATTTTTGTAATGCTATTTCTTTTGATTCTTCAAGATCTATTAGATCATGGAATCTTTGTTCAATCAAATTTATATCTTCAACAACATATTGTAAAACAGTTCTAGTTGAAGAATTTTGAAGTTCTATTGGTAAGGTAACCTCAAGTACATAATCTAACATGAAAAGTGAATAACAAGTTGCTACTTTGACAATATTTCTATCAACCCATAAAGATTAAAATTTTTTAAGATGTCAATTTTTTTTATTTTCACAAACTAATTTTATCATGATTGAAATCAGATTTTTGTAAGTTGACTCAACTTGACCATTACCCTGAGGGTAATATTTAGATGAATGACTAAATACAATAGATTATTTAAAAAAAAAAATTATAAATTCATTCAAAATAAACTAAGGTTCATTATAAAAAATAATTTCATAAGGAACTCTAAATTTAGAGAAAATTGGATTTTCTAAAAATCAGAATACTTTACATGTTATAGAGCTTTTAAGTGCTTTAGCTTTAGGCCACTTAGTGAAATAATTTGTTGATGTTAATATATACCTATGAAAAATTGATGAAGGAAGATATATAAATAAAATAAAGTCAATGACCTATTTCATAAATTGTTTTTTAGGTATAAATAGATTTAAAGGCATTATATGCAACTTATCTCTACCAACAAACAATTGACATGGCATGCAAGAATGAACCAACTTATAATCATCTTAAAATAGCATAGGCCAATAATAATATGCTCATAATATTTTATAACTAGTGGTTTTTGTAGCATAATATCCACCATAATTTTTTTCATAACAACCTCTAAGAACCTTATGAGTTTGATCACGCATAAGACATCTTAATAAAACTCTATCTCTATTTCGATAAAATAAAATAAATTCTAATAAACAAAAATTTAAAGCTTTTAAACATAAGGAGCATCTTTACTTATCATATTATCAAGATAAGATTGATTTTAAAAATAAAAAATAAAGTCATGATCCCAGTCATCTTTAGCCAACATACAATCCCATTCATTAATTTCAAGACAAAATTTGAATTAAATTTTTTTTATAGATATTTCATGATCTTTTAATGAATCTTTACATTCAAATTATCATCAACTGACAAGATTAAAACATTAATATTTGAAGAAACATTTTCAGCTAAATGTTTTACCAAGTCATTACCTTTAATTATTTTTAAAGTTTCAAATTCAAGATCAAACTCTTGAATTCGTAATATCCACTTAACAAGCCTTCCTTAAATAGCTGGTTGTTTCAAAAGATAGGATAAAATAGGTACATTAGATCACACTAAAATTTTGTTTCCCATCAATAAATAATGAAATTTGATCAAAGATGAAACTAGTGAGAAAATAAATTTCTCAATAAAAGGGTACCTAGTTTTAGCATCTTTTAAAACTTGACTCATATAATCAATTAATTTTTCATCATTATTTTTATAATTCTTAAGTGATAACAACTCTAATTGCTTTTTTAGTAGCATTCACATAAAGAACGAATGCTTTCTTTAAGTTTGATTTAACAAGGACTCGAGCACTTACAGTGACATATTTTTAATGTCATTGAATGCTAAACCAACACCTTCATCTTAAGTATAAATTTCATCTTTATTAAAAAATAATTGTAAAAGATTAGAATTATCAGTAAAATTTGATATGAATTTCTTAACAAAGTTAATTTCATTAAAGACAGATCGTAAACTAGATTAATCTTTAGGAGGAGGTAATTCTTTAATGACTTTAATACGTTCAATATCTATAAAAATGCTATATTTAAAAATGATATGTCCTAATAACTTACCTTCGGTAGAACTAATAACTTATTTCTTTGGATTTAAAGAAACATCATACTTTTTACATCTTATAAATTTTTTACAAAGATGATCTAAATATTTTTTTTGCCTTTTTAAATGAACGATGAGATCATCAAGTTAGATCTGAATAACAATACCAATCAAGTCATCAAAAGCAACATGCATATCTCTTTAAAAATATTTTTTATATTCATTAATCCAAATGACATTTTATAATAAGCAGAAGTCCCTCTACGAGTAGTAAAAGTAGTTTTATGTCTATCTTCAGGATTTACAAAAATCTAATAATAACCAAAAAATCTATCTAAAAATGACATTATTTTTTATCCTACAATTTGTTGTAAAATTTGATCTATACTTGATAGAGGAAAATTATTTTTAATGCTAGCTTTGTTCAAGTCCTTAAAATCAACACATAATCTAATATCGCCATTTTTATTTCTAATCAACAGTAAATTAGCTACACATTCATAATATTTTACAAGAAAAATGATACCAACATCAATCATTTTATCTAGTTCTTTGTTAAAAGTGTCTTCTAAAAAATAACTAATTTTTCATATTTTCTATCTTACAGATTTAATATCAAGTTTTATAGGTATATCATGTTTAACAATATCAATATCATAACTTTTAATATCTTTGTATGACCAAACAAATACATCAATAAATTATTTGAATAATTTAATTAATTTTACCTTCTCACTTGTAGTAACTTGAATTCTTAAATAGGCACATTTAAGATCCTCTTCTATACCTAAGTTGATAGGAATGGTTTCACCTATGATTCTTCAAGAAGGTTCTTCCGTTATAGAGATTTTAGGCTGATCATTAAGTGTAAACATAGATTCTAAACTCACTACCAATAGATAATTTATTAGTACTTAATTATAGATAATATTCATAATTTAGTATGTAATCATCATGAATAAAGTAATTACATTTAATAAAAGAATCTATGTGTTCTTCACAATTAAAAATAAACCAACTATTATTAAAATTTAAAATTTTAGGTCAAAATTAAAAAAAAAAAAGAAGTCTGTAATTGATTCACTTTCACCTAGAGTTGGATTAGATGTAAAAACAATAAGCTTATCAACTCTATTATTATATTTTCTATGCATGTGAGTGATATTTAAAGCCTCAAAATATTCAATTAAAGACTAAATATTTTGAGTATAATGATGTAGATGAGTTTGATTAGTTTTATAATTTTTTGAACTTACCTAAAAACTAATTTATAATTCCCAAAGACTTATAAATGTTTAATATTAAATTCGATAGCTTTTTCCAAACTTAAATATAATGCTCTGAATTATACTATATTATTAGTGTTTTCAAAAAATAATTTGTAAGCATAACATAATATTTTACCAACATAAGAGATTAAACAAATTCCAGCACCATTTTTTTGTTGAGAGCATGCTCCATCAAAATATGACCATAAAATATTTTTCTCAAAGAATTCTTCATGTTAATTTTTTGGTTCATCTAAATTTAAAAACTCATAAGTTTCAATTCCTATATCAACATAAACAACAGTGGAAGAAGCAGATGATTCTATAGTTGTACTAGATCAATACTCTCTTTTTATGAAAATAATCTCATTACTAATAGGAACTCATGTAATATCTTTTCTAATAAAATTATTAGTTGCTTTTGACCAATCTCTTCCTAATAACATAACATAATTACTATAAATATCTAAAATTTAAACATTAGTCATACATCTAATTATTTCATCTTGAATAATCTTAATGACTATAGCTCAAAACTTATCACAACTTTTAGTTTGTCTAGAATCAAATCTAGTAAGTTTCTTATTGTCAGTTTCATAAAAATACCTAATTTAAAAAAAAAAAAAAGAGGGTAAAAACTTTATTAAAACTTAGAATAGCAAATTACATAACCACCAGCACAAACCAAAGAACAGAACACCAAGAACAAAAGTCTCATGCCTTAACAACACTGGCATCTACATCAAGAATGGGCTCCATCACCCAACGTAAATCGCAAGGTAGCTATCCCCATTCATCCACCTTACTACTCTCACCACCTTTTGATGCTTATTTAACCAAGCAATCCACTACCCTATTCCATTCCCTTAGAATATGGGCAAAAGATATCGAATCCATCAAGGAACTAACCTGTAGTATCTGCTGCACTATCGTGGCCAGTTGCCAACTCACCTCAAAAATTTTTCTCTTCAAGAGAAAATTAATCATGACTTGAGAGTCCACTTCATAGATCACCCTCCTCCATCCTAAAGCATATGCTATCCTTAGGGCATAAAGGATAGCCAAACCTTCCATCCTGTTAATTGTCTGAACTCCCCGATATGTTGAAAAAATAAAAATCATTGAACCGAAAGAATCCCTACCAATGTCACCAATCCCAGTCAGCCCTGGATTGCCCCTAGAAGATCCATCCATGTTAATTTTCAAGAGTCCATCAGGCAAGGGCAACCATTTCCCTAATTGTTGAACTTTTTGCATCCCCCGTATACCTCTCCTGGCACACGCTGAAACTAGTGATAACCCCATATGCCAAACCTCTCCACCATCTCAGTGTCCTCTCTCTTTAGCGACAAAGTAACCTCACTCTTCACCTCAATAGATTCCTGGATCATTCTCTTAATTCTATTCTAGACCTGTTGAATCTCCATATGTTCATCCTTAAAAATCTTGTGATTTCTTTCCAGCCATACTTGCCACAACAGAAAAATAGGGCCTGCATACCATGCATCCTACAAGAAGGGGGTTGCTGAAGGTGGATGACCCATGCGAGACCAAAAATTAACTAAGGAGATAGCGTGAACACACTGGCACCTCCACATGTCCCACCATAAATGCCATAAATGAAGAGTGAAAGAGCAACAGAAAAATAGGTGAGAGGAATCTTCCTCATCACAATTGCAAAGAACACACCTTGAAGGGCCAACAAAGCCCCTCTTTCAAATATTATCCCAAGTTAGACATCTATTCTAGACTAAAGTCCAAACAAAACAATTACATTTTGGCTAAGAGAAATCGTTCCAAACTTTTTTCCACCACTGAACTTCCTCTCTACCCTCATACTGCCGAGAAATCAACTCCTAATAACCATAAGACATGGTATACTTCCCCTTGGGGTTTGGGGACCAGGCCAACACATCATTGTCCACAAGTGCATTATAGCTTTGATAGGACAGAATATTATGCAGCTCCACACACTCTGCCTCCAAGCCAAGAATTGGCCACTCCTCAGGGGTCTTCCATCTAGCGTCCATCACCTGCTAGCTTGAAGGGAAAGGGATTTACAATCATACACCCTGGTCCATCTAGCCTTGCTGAACCTCTGGGATAGAATACTCAACTGAAGATATTGGATAATTGAAGGAGGGTAACCATCCCAGGAGTCATGCCAAAACTAAGCCTCAACCCCACTCTTGCAAATCCAAAATAGACCCTACTTAATCAATGCTGCTCCTTTTTTGAGAGTCACCCAAATCACCGAGCCTTTCCTAGTCACTTCATGCCTCAGTATATCCCTCTAGGGGATCCCAGAGAAGTACTTGTGGGATAAGACTCAAGCCCACACCCTCTCTTGTTCCACACACTAGTGCCAGTATAGCTTGGCGGCTAAAGCAATACCAAAAAGTATAAATTGCCATAATCCAAGACTGCCAAACCTCTTTGGGCTACATATCACCTCCCACTTAATGAGGCTTCACTTGGTAGAAGATAAATTACCTACCCAAAAAAAATATATAGTTAAGGAATCCAGTTCCTTAACAAAGCTCATCAGAGCCACTTGGATCATACACCTATAGATAGGTAAAGCCTGCACCACTGATTGAATCAGTTATATCCACCCAACAAAAGATAACCAGCAGTTGGTCCAATGATTCACTTTGCCTCTAAACTTGTCCAATATTGCCATCCATGACTCCTTTGACTGTCAGCTAGTAGAGATAAGAATCCCTAAATATAGTAATGGTAGACTCTCGATCTAGAACTTGAGGATATGCGCCACTCTTCATTATATGGAAGGTGGGGTATTAAAGAAAAAATGGAAGACTTGCCCTCATTAATTACCTATCCTAAGGTACCAAGGTAAACTTCCAAACTTTACTGAATGTTAGATGCCTCCCTAATAATGGCCATGCCCATCAATGCCACATCATCCACAAACTAGAGGTGAGATTGTACTGGGAGGCCCTCGCCCCAATGCCAGCCCTGAATAGCACCATTATCCACATTCCTTTTAATCAACCATCCCAAGCCTTCCACCAATAGTAGAAACAAGTAGGGAGAAAGAGGGTCACCTTGCTGCAGACCACAAGAAGCCCCAAAGAGATTAGAGTGCTCGCCATTAACTAGAATAGAAAAGGAGGTCGAGTTCACACAACTCATAACCCATCTTATCCAATCCTCCTCAAAACTGAAGGTGCCCAAGACCTTCTAGAGGAAGGCCCATCGAACTCTATCATAAGCCTTGGACATGTCCAGCTTGATAAACATCACTTTATCCTTGGACTGGGTCATGGAATGGATAGTCTCCATATCCACCACTACCCCATCCAAAATCTGGTGGCCCTCCACAAAGCCACCTTGCTCCTCAGAAATAATCACTGGCAACCACTTCTTTAACCTCTCTGCAATCAACTTAGATATAATTTTATAAGTGACATTGCAGAGGGAGATGGACCAAAAAAGACTCAACCGATCAGCCCCTTCTCCCTTGGGAATGAGAGCTAGGAAGGTAGAATTTAGAGACTGAAGCATTTGCTTATTTCTTTGAGACTCTTGAACAACTGCCAAAAGATCTAGTTTGATGATTTCCCAAAATTCCTAGAAGAACTCAATCAAGAAGCCATTTGAGCCAGGGCCTTGCCTTTCGGCATCATGAAAACAACCTTCTTTAACTCCTTCAATGAGATATCCCTCATCAGCTGTGCTCTCATATCCACAGTCACCAAAGAAGGAATGTAGGAAAGGATCTAATCCTCAACCACCAAGTTCCTCTGTGCCTCTTCCTTAAATAGTGAAGCAAAATACTGCACTGTCTCATTTAGGATGCCCTGTGTAGAAGAGACGGTCTCCCCATTATCCATCACCAAAGAAGTTATCTCATTACTATGCTATTGAGCACAGACCGAATTGAAAAAGAAGGCAGCATTCTTATCCCCCTATTGAAGCCATTCAATCTGGGCCTTTTGTTTCCAAAAGATTTCCTCTCTTAGTTCTCATTCCTCTAATGCTTTTAAAGCCCTAGCTTCTTCCCTCTGTAGAACCTCAGTCATACCCTCCTCTCTAATGACTCTGGTGATGTCGTTCAACTCCTTCTGGGCCTCATCATTCCTATGGAAGATGTTCCCAAAATTTTGTTGATTCCACCTTTTGAGCTGGTACTTGACCAATTAGAGTAACTTTGCAAAAGTATACATTGCTGTTTCCACAACAGGCTTGCCTATCTTCCACCAATCCACCACATGTCCAAACAGGTCTAGATCCCTGAACCACATTAGTTGAAACTTAAACGGTGGCTTTTGGGGTGACCAGGTAGATGAAATTATCAATTTTATGGGCCAATGGTCCGAGCCTCTCCAATCAAATATCTCCATGCTAGAAGACCACAAACCCCCAACCCAATAATAGGAGGTCATGAATCTATCTATGTGCTCAATAATGCATATGTCCCCTACTCTTTTGTTATTCCAAGTAAAGCAGACATTATCAGGCTTGATGTCCACTAGATTGAGTGCTGTGATATTATCCCAGAGCAAAAAGGAAGAAGGTTCTAGCCTTGCGTTACCTTCTCTTTTCGCTGCTAGATCTAAAATAGCATTGAAGTCTCCAACGACAATCCAAGGCAGGTAAAGAAATAATCGATGAACTAAGTGGATATTTTTCCAAACCAAAAGTTTACCTTGAAAATATGTAGGAGCGTAGATATTGGAAAAAAAGACTAATTTGCCTGACTCCATACACGAGGCCACCACAGATAAAGAGGACTTAAAGGAAATCTAAGACATTGGTTGGATCTTTTGTGGATTCTAGAAACATGTCACCCCCTGAAGACCCCTGAGCTCCAATGCATTGACATAAACCATGCCTCCATAGCTTAGGTGCAATATTCCTCATATCATCCATAGAAACCTTTGTCTCCTGAAGGGAGAGAACATTAGCTACTTGACATCTAACTAATTCTCGAATAGCCTTTTGTCTAGGGCTGCTGTTCAGGCCCCTTAGATTCCATGAAATAATGATCATTTTAGAAGAGTTGAAAAGTGGGAGTCTAAGGTCTTAACAACACTTGACTCAACCAAGGTCTCCCTTATCATCTTAATTTTCTCTATGTCCTTCTTACGCCCTAGTTTAATGCTTTTGTCTGACATCCCCTTCTTCCCCTCCTTTTGCATAATACCCAAGTGAGGACAAGATTTACCTTGCTTATCTATTTCTCCCACCACTATTTTTGTTGGAAGGTCCGCGACCTTTACATTTTGTCCCTGATCACCATTTGTCTCCACTACCATCTGTTCCCCTATCTGCCCCACCAATACCATGGGTAAGGCCGACTCCTCCTAAAGAAACAAATGAAGATTGGCTGAATTAATTTTTGGTCTGGAGCCTCCCACAAGCTGCTCCACATTCAATAATCTCGAGTTTACTTCTTGCTGGCCTAATTCATCTAAGACTTTAAACCTGTTAAATGAATCTTCATCTTGTCGCTCCATAAGGGACCTCTTTTGGCCTCTATTGTGGTTACAAGCTTTCACCTGAATAAAACCTTCAACATCCTTGCCCTCACCGACCCAGACTTCTTCCCTTTATCAGTACTTGGAATGCTACTAGGTGGTAGTTGAGATTGCTGCTCCACTGGTTTCACCTTCGGGCACCTACACACCAGGTGTCCATATTCATGACATAGGTGACATCTGAAGGGACGGGTCTCATAGTCCAGTTGTTGCACCTAGGAGTATGATCTCGTAGTCATCTCCACTACATCAGACAGTGGTTTTCTCAAATCAATTTCTATGCAAATATGAGCAAAAGTCATAACTTTCTTACCTAGAGTCTATGTAGAAGACCCCACCAGCCTTCCCAGCATCGAAGCTAGCATCTAGAGAACATCCTCTCGACAACATTCAATAGGAAATTTGGGTAGCCTGACCCACACCAGAACCTGATTAGGTAGTTCCTCAGATGGATAAAAACCTGCATGCCAGGGTTTGACAAAAAGTTCAACCTGATTGTAAAAATAAGGCCCCCCCTCAAAAACCCTATTTTGATCAGCCAAGCACACAAATGTCACCATGAAGTAAGTATTTTCCAATAACGTGACCTCTATTTCTCCCTCTGGTTCCCACACTCATCTGGCCCAAATTTATAGAAATTAAAGGGAGACTCTCAATCCCAAAAACTTGCAATACAGTGAGTGCTTAGAATAATATTTCACATCCTTAGAAATCATGTCAAAGGGGATTACCAGTTTGGGGCACTCCTTGCACCACTCTAGGCATCCATTAATCTTCATGATATGGGATCCCCCAAGCAAGCTCCTATCCCCAACACCTATAGTCTTGGTAAAAAACTCATTTCCCAAAGTGTTAACATGCTGCCTTGTCCTGTTCACACCCACAGCTTCACTAAAACTCTTACTAAGCACAGTCTTGGAATGCTCCTGCTGAGCCATAACCATGTCCTTTATGTTTTGCCTTGATCTTTGGATGCCTCAGAACCTACTCCATGTGCCTGCCCACCACTCTCTGCTTGCACAATCCAGCAATCACCTGAACAAGCTAGGGCATGGCTGCCCTAGCTCGACTGTGACTTGTAGAGCCACCAACGCGCCATCGCTATCTCTAATTGTATCATTCACATTTTTTCATAAAAAATACCTAATTGATCTATAATAAATTTATGAATTATATTATTTGAAGCACTTGTATCTAAACTACAATTATGAATTACCTTATCATCAATTTTGATTGAAACATAAAAATGAGGTATATAATCCGTAGGAGGATCATAACTTTGAGCAAAAAAAGATTGTTATTCATTACTATCTTCTTCTTGTAAGCCTACATCATTCTTAGGATTCTTAACAACTTCATTTATTTTATCAGGTTATTATGGAAGGATATCTATTTGTAATAATGAGAATTCATCTTTAATTATAGATAAATCATTAATTATATTATAAATTTTAGCATCATTTTATCAAAAAAATTTAGGTTTATAATGTTGATATTGACTATTATTATAACCAATTAATAAAGAAATGTTTTGAGAATGATTATCAACTGAACTACTTGAAAAATATTTTGAATTATTTTACTTTTATCATTAGAAAAATAATCATTATTTTCTATTTTGCTATTTTGAGAAGAATTATAATCTTAATTTTTAGTATTAACAACATAAATGCCTTCATTTTCTGATGGATCATCAAGAGCACACATGTTTATGTTATCTGTTAGATCATTGAATATGCAATATTTTCTTTGAATAAACTTTTTAAATTTATGAACAATATATGAATCTGGATCATGATCAAATTCACACATATTACTATAATAAGCAATATCTTTATTTTTACTTTCAACCATACTTCTAATAGATGAAGAAGGTTTATCATTCAATTGTATTTTAATAGGGACCACTTCATTTCTTATATTTTGAATGGCTTTTAAAATTTATGCATTATTTTAATTTAGATCTATAAGAGACCTAAGTTTAAAACTAATATGTTTAAACTTATTTTTATATTCAATGTCAAATGTTACAGTTTCATTGTATTTTATAATATCTTTATCTTCTAAAGTCATTTTATACTTTAAAGGTAAAGCACTACAAAAATAAAGTCTAGATAATTTTTTAGAAGGTTTAAAATCATAAAAACTATTTTGACATAACTTAGTAAATCTAATAATGAAATGGTAAATGGTCTCACCTAAATCAAGATAAATATTTACAAGATCATTGACTAAGTCTAGATCTTCTTTAACCTTTCCAAAAGCTAATTCAATCCAATCTTCAATAACTTTCCAAGTGCTGATCACTTTAGCAGGTAAACTAATAAAACCTTGATAAACTTTCCCTTCAAGTATTTGGGCAAAAATTCTTAAACAAATATTTTCACTAGTAATACCAAGAGTAACACAAACAAAAATGTATCTAAATGATCTTCCCAAGATTCTCTAAAAGCTCTAAATTTTTTTGGTATATTTAATCCTTTTAGTGAAGGTAATTTACCTAGATGATTTTCAATGTTAGGTGGATTTCCAAAAATTCATAGATTTAAAGCTATCATTGTTCTGCTTCAACTTCAAAACTATCTTCATCTTTAGTGAGATCATTTTGATCTCTATTATCTTATAGACTTTGAATCATGTCTTGTACTCTATCTTCTGCTTGATCTCTCATTAAAAGTTTCAGTAGTCTCTTCTATCCAAATTTATTGATTATCTTAAACCTGATTAACTTGATTTAATTACATATTTATATTTATAAGTTTAGAGGGCATAAATAAATCATAAAAAAGATTAGAATTACAAAGAAAATGAGTTCTAAGTCTAGGATTAGTAGCTAAAACTCTATCCTTATCTTCTCAAATTCATCTATTTATATTTAAAACATCTTATTGAGTCTCACGAATATGATTAGAATACTAATCTATCTCAAATTCTATAATTTATTCTTTTTTATATATGACTTGAATGATATGTTGAAGATTATGAGGATGATTATACCATGCATAATGAGTTTAATTAAAAGCAACATCAACTCGATCATCAACAATATCAATTCTAGATTGGATAATAGGAGGCTATCCTCTAAGTATCATGAGCAAGAAGAAAATACAATTTTAAATAAATAAGATTTCTAAATTTTTTTTTCAGTAGAGTCACCAAATTTATTGATGGTGAAATTTGTTTCATAAACTAATCAACCCTTTCACCTATTGTGAAGGTTAAATTAGAATCATACCATTCTAATAGTAATGTTGTAAAGGTTCAATTACGATCCTAAAGATGTAAGGAGTTTTAAAATGTTCTTAAAAATAACAAATAAATGATTGAATATAACATATTCTATTATAATTTCAAAAATCCACTTATCAAATAATGAATCAATTTAGATATTAATGTGTAATATATCATATCTGAGAGAGAAGGTCTATGAACAAGATAATCTCTTGAAAGAAAGAAATCTGATTCAATAGTATAATATATTTTCAATATAATATCTTGCTTCTGCTATAATAATCTTCTGAATAACACAAATACAATAAACTAGAAGTATCAAAATAATATAAAATTAAGATAAATTAAAGATGAATAAGTCTTGTATAAAACAAACACCAAATAGAACTCAACAAATCAAGAAAAAACAATAGCAACTAAAATAAATAACAAACTAATTAATAAAAAGTAAAATATTAAATCTAAATTACTAGAACAAAATAAATTAATCAAGAATATAATTAAGTCTAACAAACTAAACTTAACTAATCTAAAATATAACTAAGTCTAACTCTAAAATATTAAATAAAGGAAATTAATCTTAAGAAATTAACTTAAAAGAAAATTAAAATAAGTAATAAGCTAAATATAAATTAAAGTAAAGTAAATTAAAAATTATAGAAAATAGGAAGAAATCAGATCAATTAAATATTAAACTAAATTAGATTAAACTAAGTTAAAGTCAAAGTCAAAATAGAGTACAATATAGACAAAATATGCGAGTCTCAATAGAAAGAGTTGTCTTAGCAAAATAGATCAATTTTATTTGAAAAACCAACATCTTATTTAAAAAATATCTTAAAAATATAACTTTTAAAATTAATTAAATCAATGAAATGTCATAAACAATAAAGTTTTCATCATTATTTTGGTTGAATTCTTAGATTCTGCACATAAGACTGTAAGAAGCAATCATCAAAAGATGTTAAAATTGACAAATTTTAGATAATCTATTATAAATGATAATATAAAATTAGATATACCTATGTTATCTAAACAATATACTCAATTGTTATAGAAAGTACCATTAATCTATCTATAAAAGCCATGCTATTCTAGAAAAATTACATAGAAGAGAGAGATAAATGATTAAATTCACAATGTATAAGTTTTCAATACCTATGTTGTTTCTCCTCTTCAAATGAATGCTTGATCTCCTTTTATCCTTTAAATTTGGTTGGAAAGGAAGTAGTAACTAACATTAGTTAGTTATTTGTAAACTTAAAAAATTGACTTTTTAAAAGCCAATTAATATAGACAATTATTAGTTAAAGTTTAATTAAGACTTTAAAGTCTTAAAGGATCAAATATTTGAATCATAGATTAGGTATTTTCTAATGGGTGTGGACCCTTAATCAATTAATAATAATAATAAATACATATTTTAATAAATAATTAGATAAATCAAAGTTTAGTGATATTCTTATCCATATTAATTCTATAACACATATATCAAAATTACTTAAACATTATATATATCTGAATTTAAAAGTCTGTTATACTTTTAAAATATCAAAACCAAAGTATCAAAATTTGAAAGTACTAAAGTCCTGTCAATTTAAAAGTTTAATTTGAAATAAAAAGTTCATTCTTTTGATAACCAAAAGTCATCAAAATCTGATAAAATTTTTATTACTGGTTTTCTCTACTCATTCACAGATTCATTGTATTCCATTTCAACTATTAGAAACTGAACCATCTTAGTTATTGAATTGCTTGTAATATCATCAATATCCAACTTAATCCATTTCAAAACTTTGATCTCAGTTAGAGTATTTAATTTATCTTCACTAATTGAATATTTGTTGGAAGTGGTTAGATGAATGACAAGTAATGGCTTTTCCAAACTTAGCTTCTTGCACCTTATAATAGGATCATTCAAACTTAACTTTCTACATCTTAAAATATGATCTCTCTAAGGTGGTGTGGGTTCATCAGAATAAAAAGGCCAAGCCAGATTAACAAATTTTTTAGCATGGGCTATCTCATAGTCTAGCTAAGTTAGAACTACTTCTAGGATCAGTCACTGACCAAGGAGTTGATTTGGATTATTCTACAGCTAATGAGAAGAACTATTATGAGATTGAGACCTGGCTCCAAATTTATGACTATGAAATCTTCTATTACCCCTATAGTTTTTAGGATTGAAAGGTAAATTATTCAAAACATTACAAAATTTAAGGTCAATGACATCAAAATAGATTGACATTCTGACTTTTCTACTAGCATACCTAGGGCCAAATCTTCCAGCCTTAAAATCCCCTCTTGAAAATTATCTATTGGATGCTTCTTGATTCACATTGTCTAAATTTTGATTCTTTCCCCAACCTCTGTTATTATTATCTCTACTTGAATCAGGTTGATCCCAACTTGACATCCTATATACAATTTGAAATATATTCAAAATTGATTATAATATGACTGAGAAACAACATGAATATATCAAATATGAAACTATATATCCATTGTATTTCAAAATATCAAACTCTCAATCAATTATAAATTTTTTAGTATCAACAAATGATCATTCAATTGATTCTAATGACTGAACTAAATTATGAAAACTTCAAATTGTGTCAATTATCACTATAATATTCTAACTAAAAAATAAAAAATAAAATTATATTCTCATAATTTTATTTTTGACATATTCTATCATATTTCATTGAATTCTATTTTCACTGTAAAAATATAATATCAAAATAATTATTATTATTAAACTAAAAACCACACAGATTTCTCAAACTGAAATAATTCAATATTATTGAAAGAAGTATCTTAATGAAAACCATTTAGGACATATTTCTCAAATTATAATCTGTATAACTTTGTCAAAATTGATAAGAGACTAAGTCATCAAAATAATTTCAACAAAATCTTTCATCAAAAATAAACTTGAACAATAACTTATCTTTCTAAGTTAATATGATAGTTTCTTGAAAATTTAAACCATCTCTTATTGTTATATATAATTTCATTTTGAAAATAACCCAAAATATTTCAGATTGCATGATATTTCAGTCTATCTATCAAAATTTTTCAAAATAACATACTCATAATTTCATGAGAAACCATTCTCAAACATCAAATTTTCAACTAATTCGAAACCATTGCATATATGAAACCATAATCAGAGTACCACAACAAACCATTTTATCCTTTCCAAAACATTATTTAAAATTGAGAAAAATAACTCACTATAGCTTTCCATGATAATTATCAACCACTTATTTACTATTCTTTCATATTTAAGACTTAAAACAAAACTCTGAACATAACTTCTGTCTATAAAATAATATAATAAATTCAAATATGTTTATTGAAACATTTCACAATGTTCCCTCATATTATACCCAAAAGTATCTTTGAATCCAAATATTTCTAAAGGTTCATCTTATAAAAGCTCAAATTTGCATGAAACTGTAACCTTTAAAATTAAACTAAAATACCCAATATGTCATGATAACCAAAGCTATCAAAAACTCAAAACTGAGATATGCATATCACAAAATAATCTCCATTATTTTCTTAGACATAGATCAAACATAACATATTTCCACAAAATTATCATGAAGATCTTTATCCTTGAAAACACATGCATGCATGAACTATAGTTTTGAAACACTGGAATATGAACAAAAAGTTTACCACTGAACTAAAGATAACATATGCTCACATAAATAGTCTCCATTATTTTTGTTTACCAAAACCCATTCGAGTATACTTCTCATTTCACATCAAAAAATTGCCATCCTTTATATTTCTTAGGCTTAGCCTTGAAAATGAACAAATTCATATCAAAAAACAAAAACCACTCTTATATGCATACCACATAAAGTTATGAGAAAACCTAATAAAAGAAATTATTTTCATGCAACTGATACTTTAATATCTTTCAACTTTCTCATTCTAAAACCATGCATGCAAAGAATCTAAATAGAAAAGCTATCATTTCTTTCATGTACCAGTCATATAAAAAAACCATATATTATCTTCCTTAACACTTATTCATTTCTAAGTGACATACCTGTATAAGCTTTTTGTAACCTTTTCCATTTGTAAATCCTTGTCTGCAACCTCTAAATTCTATCTGGTAGAGTATCACTTTTATGACAAAGCTTAAAAAAATAACTAATGAAACAGAAAAAATAGAACTATTTATAATCCAAGTCCATGCATTAACTGCCTGTGCCTACATGTACATTTATGATTTACCTATCAAATTGAGATGAAGACTTAACAAACTACCAACTTACTTAGAAAAACTATCACGTTTAGCTATAACCATGATACTTTCCAAAACTAAAACTAATTTCTATCAAATGAGGCTTGTACACCATACATTAAAGTCCCTTGAATCACCTAGGATATCACCAATATCTTGAAGCATCCACCATCCTTTATATTTAAACCATCTGCCAACTATCCTACTATGATAACTGCCAACTAAACTGCTTAAAACATCAACTTGCCATTTCAAAGCTTGAATCATTAAATGGTATGAACTTTATAACCTTGTTCAATTTCAACATGGTTTATTTCAAATAGACCCTAGAAATAAACATTACCTTATGTTAAGTCTCTATGGCTCAAAATGCCAATATTCACATTATTTAATAAACCTTAATAATAGAATCCATCCATGACCATTTAGAGTATTAAAATTAGGTATTTCATCTTTGATGGATTTTACAATAGGATAATGTATAGATTTATAAACTTAGGGTCACTTTAGAATAATTATCAATCCTTTAGAAATATCTTAGGTTTAATATTATAAACCAAACTTATCCATTTCACCATTGACATAATACCAACCATACTTGCAATGGAATTTTGATCAATTTGATAATCATTATGGTAAATCTATATAAAGTGCATAGTCAAACTTTAAAATATAAATAATGAGAAATCAAATAATGTATTTGATTTGATATATCCATAAGATGCATTACTTTCTTCAAACATAAACAATGTAACAATCATTGTAATCTTGATCAAACTTGTCAACTGAAACTATGACTAAATACAAACACTTAAAAAATGATAAATACATATCCAAATTTTATTCATTCATCCATTTATAGTATTTGAAACCACTTTAATATAAATGCAAATTCATAATAAGTCATTACCCAAATTATTTAATTGAAAATATGTATACTCAATTTACTACTAATCAATTTAGGTCCCCAGTCATAGTTTTAAACTTTATGACTAAGTCATCTCTATGGCAGAGAGGAGTATTAATTTCAAAAAAATTGAAGGGGTATGAAAAATAGGCATGATAGGTTAGAGTATTGTATAAACACAAAAATCAATCATAATTAAATGCAAAAAACATTTAAACACTTAAATACAAGCTACAATCAATACCAAATCAACCAACAATTATCAAACAACCTCTACACTATGTGGTGTGTGCAGGGTTCCCATTTAATTCTTTCATCTCCTACTCATCCCCATTTGCTCCACCCTCTCCAATGATACTCTTTCTTTGTCACCATTTGAGGGGTGAACTCTATCCTACATCCACCTTGAAATAACAAAGGTAATTAGTTTGTATCATGATGAAATCCATAACACAATGTTGTATTAAACTGAATAACCATGTTCATAATGTATAATAACACATAAGTACAACTAACTTATCAAGTTGATGATCATGAAATTTAGCAATATATAATTTTCAATAATCAATATATAATAATCCAACTTACTAATTAGTAAAATAACCAATTCTTAACCATAGAATCCACAAATCAATAGGTTAACAAATCTAGAGAAGGATCACGGATGTAACAATTTGCACTCTAAGGAAAATGCCTTTATATAAGCAATTACAAGGCAACAACATATAGAGCAAGGATTGCCTACTTTATAAATGCCATAAGATCAAATAATCAAGAAGGTTTAATAAGATAAGTATCCTAACCCTGCAAGGGAAAAAGGATCAATGTACCAAGTAACCCAAGTTCTTCAAAACATACAACAATAAGCTGCATCTAAGGGTGATGCTACAACCATCAATGTGTAGATGTATGGGAAGATTGTCCACATAACAAGTCAAGAGGTAGTAATAATTGACTTGAATAAACTTTTAAAACTTCTAAGCACTCTATAAAATGAATATATTTTGTATAATATTACAAACTCTTTCATAACTTACTAGAGTGCACACAATAAGGTCAACAACATAATGACAAGGTCATTTAGTATGTAAAAACTAAGAAGCCCTGAGATGTTGATTCCCATATGGATATTTATCTGATAATATATAAAGTACCTAATATTGTATTTAATTTTTGAAGTAAAGTGAATATGATTCCTTGATCTACTTGGGAAGTTATTCGATGATCGAAACTTAACTACAACCCAATCACACTAAACCTCATAGTCTATGGTAGGGTAGAGCCTATTGGTCAGTTGGAAGATGTAGAAATCAAATTGGCTAACCTAAGCTTATGAGGAGACTTTTAATTGAATGACATGAAGCATGATGAAATGCATTATCTTGTGTTAATTGGTAATAAGTGGGACTATGATGGTTAGATGGCCATTACCATAGTGCAAAATTAGTTAGAAGTGCACTAAGGGAATAAAATCATCATTATACCCTTGAATAAAGTAGAACACAAGCCATACATCATACCTAAAAAGTTAGATTTAGTGGTTACATATGGGGATAATAGTTGGTTTAATGTGAGTATATAATCTAAGCCTAATGCCCTATGAGCTCCAAAATATAAATTATGTCAACCAAGAATGTGGCCTTAATAACATTTTTAAATAAATGAACAATATGTCTACAAACCCATGAGCACAAAGGCACCATTTTTTTAGTTTAAAATGGATGAATACAGGTCACCTTCTATGTGATCACTAACTAGGTTTCAAGTGGATTTTGTGTATAAAATAGGTGTGATAGATATGGATTACATAAAGCCAATTAAAGAAGGTATTTTACCCTAAGATCGTGTATCCTCAATCAGTGGTGACTCATATACCTACATGTTGAATTGGTCAAGGGGAGATCATGAGGTACACCTAATGTGCATGGTATTGTCCATAGAACATCAACTATTGTAATGCATTACAACTGATGACTTAAATCAATTTATTTTAAGTCTTGAACATTGTGTGACAAACATAGGTCAAGGGTGACTACACTCAATTATGCACTAAAAGGAGCTCTTGTGACTTGTGGGCAGTCTATAGGATAAACTAGTTACCATGGAATGAGTCATAAAAACTATTACATGATCGATTCCAAATACCAACTACTATCAGGGAACAATGTTCCTTTTCATAAGAAGGACAGTGCCAAGAAATGCATGTTTATAAGTGTGTGTATGTATGGACTACATAGAGTGTAGAACCCAAATATTGGATGCATGTTGTATGCAATCAAAATTTCATGATGTGTATGAATTAATCCTATATTAGATAAGATAGAGCACACCTATAATTTTGATTGGTGATACACTTGTTAAGTGGGAGCATGACCAATATGTGGATCTGCTAGACCCGATTAGGGGATCACTTGTATCAATTGTCACAACACATCATGCTAGGAAGGGTTCCAAAGCCTACAATCTAACACAATCACACAACAAACCTAAAAGAGTCTTATGATTTGATATTCACTTATGTAATAAACAAGAAAGTAAATTATTCTAATAACAAGAAAAGTAAGGTAATCTAGTGCACACCAAATCTTGTGGCATAGAGTGAGGGATTAGATGCAAAGTAATCAAATATGTATAGGGAATTTCAAATAAATTAAGTATGAGTAACACCCTAATACATAAAATATGAAGAGTAATATTATTTGAGCCAACACTTATTCTACTTCTATCTACTAAAAGAGAGGAGAACAAAGTTAGAATATACTTACCTGAGTATGAACCCACCATGATTCAATCTCTCCCTTGGCCAATGGGCCTCTGCAAGAGGTTATTGTGGTTCTTAAAGATTACTTTGTTAGGCCAAAGCATCCAAGCCTATCCACAAGATTAGATTCTCAAAAATAATAAACCTAAGCTAAGACTCCTCAAGTAAAATGGTAGAAGAGTAGATTGTGAAGAAACATGAGTGAATAATAACTCTTTATTACATATTCTTAATAATGATCGAAATGACCTTGTATATATAGGAGTATCTCACCCAAAAATTATTCAAACATGTTAGCTAGTCTAGGTCGATCGAGTTGAGCTAGTACATTCTTGGGCTAATGCCTAAAGTCTATGCTAGGTTGGTTGGAAGGCAAATAAGTGAAAAGAGCTAAAGTGACCTTGGAATACACTAGGTTGATCAGGTTGACATAGTGTACTAAATAGGTAAAAAGGGTGTAAAGCAAGGAGAAGAAAGATAAAAAGAGGAAAGGTCTAGAGGAATATACAAGGGAGGAGAATAGCTTAGGAAAAGGTTTTAGGAGCTGAAAGGATTATGACTAATATGGAAATAAGGGAAAATAATATTATGAAGCACCAAAGGTCTGCCCACCTATTTCTTGATGCACCCCTTAAGACATGTACTCAGAAATATTGAGTTGTGATAGATTCCTACAAGATGTAAAGTGTTAGTGTTAAAAATATTATGTGTATACATATGCCCCACTCAAAACTCATCAATTATCACTAAGTTGTAATAGGGGATGGTGCTTTGAGAGAGAACATAAGGATACACACAATGCTGATACTAAAAAAAAATTACAATATTTAAAAAAATATAAATTAACTAAAAGAGAAACTAATCTAAAAAGTAAATAACTAAAAAAAAGATAAAACTGATGTGTACCTTGACTTACCTTTTATCGTGAGATGGTTATCCACTATTTTTTTATTTTTGATTGTGTAGGGCATAGAGACTACTTTTGACAAACCCAAAAATACAAAACTAAGGAACACAAACAAATAAACACAAGAAAAGCTAAGATAACTAGTGCTATGTGGATTGGACGTACTTGAGAAGTTGTCAAGTTAGGTGACAGGTGCTATGTTAGACTAAATGACCAAGTCAAACAAGAGTAGATCAGGTAACCAAAAGCTAAGGTTACTAAAGACCAAAAAACTCAAACAAGTAAAATTAAAGTAAGAAAAGGCAAACTCACCAATTCAAACCAAAGATACATGTTTAAAAAGGAGTGATAAGCAAGACAAATCAATGGTAAAAGGAAAAACAAAAATGGTAAAACAACATTGATGAGTGAGCAGTAACAATCCACATCTCACTCAACAATGGAAAAAGGGGATGCATAAAAGGGAAAACAACATTGATGAGTGAATAGTAACAAACCAAATCTCACTCAATAATAGAAAAAGGGTACGAACTCAGGTGTTCATAACAACAAGACAACAAAATCATGACAAATAGAAAAAAGAAATTAAAGTAAATCTAGTAAATGAAATTTTTTATGGTGTGAAGAATATGATCCAAAGTTGCTCAAACATGTTGTTTTGCTTTAAAGATAGATAAAAATGAAACAAAGTAGTGCTAGCATGTTTTTAAAAAATTAAGAAGGAATTTAAAGAAGAGGGAAAATAGATTTCAAATCACAATTTGGCTATCAAGGGGGGAGAATGAAATGGGTGGAGGGGATAATGAATGAAAAACAAAGGTAGAGAAACTCTTTATCAAATTCAAGACACTAAAATTAGGTTTGTCAAAACAAGAGAATTGTCGACCTTAGGGACTCTAAAGAACTTCTCTTAGCTACACAAGTCTTAGGTCAACACATGGAATATATAGATAATCCCATGAAGGCTATATGCATAAAAATTAAAAAGGACCTACCTCCCCACAACATGTTCCTTGCTCTTTAGGTCCCCTTCCAAAGTCGTCAGTCTACTACGAAGATTGGGTACTTGCGTGAGAAAGTAGGTAGCACCATATATACTTTTTTGAAATCCCTTATTTCAATCTACTAGCCTACTACACCCCAAAAGACTTCATCTCTACGTGAAGCCAACTATGGAGTTTGAGGTTTGATTGGAGATAGGAGATGTGCTTGTAATCATTTCTTTTGGTGTGAATTTGAATTTTGAGATTTGTATGTTGCCTTTTAGATATCATTGCCTTTTGTTTCAAATGATTTGGATTTTAACTTTCTTGATGGATTTTTATATTCCTCCTCCATATGGATTTGGAAAACCAAATATGGGTTCTAAAGATGACTTTCATTTGAAAAATTTGGGACAAGGTTGCTAAAAGAGAGAAACTTCAAAGAGCATGGGGTCTAAGAGTCTCGTAAATCCAGGTGAAATAAAAGTGCTATCGTGAATTTGACCTTGTTTTATCTAATGAGAAGATGAGAGAAAGGGGAAATCAAGAGGAATGACACATGGGACAATTTAAATTTCTTCAAATCACAAAAATGTGACAAAGGGAAAAAAGAAGGATATAATTCTATCTAGAAAAATAAGCAAAATCTAAAGTTTAAGAACAAAGATCAAGAACAAAAAAAATGGTAATTTTATTAGGAGTGCTGGGTCCTATCCATGATCTTACACAATAACTCATAAAAGAGAGACCCACACAGGTGCTAAGAAGTAAGAGAAAAAAAAAGTGAGGGAGAATTTATACAAAGCATCTCACAAATAAAAACCTAATGTTGGGGATCAACCAAAAATATGATTACACTTATGAAAGCAATAAACCACGGAATTAAATCAGATAGATAAGTAACTAGAATCAGATAATAGCAAAGAACAAGAGATACAAGAAACCACCTTGAAAACTTGTATTAAACTCTTTACAAAAGGAATACAATTGAAGAAACTTCCTTCTTCCACACCTCTCTTAGATGCACAAGATCTCTCTCTAGATCTCTATCCCTTAAGAGCTCTCTCTCTCAAGTACAATCAATTCCAACAACCTAGATTGATACAACTCTGTACTGTTCTTCAACATTCACATATAATGAACTACTACAATAATCACACTAAGCTAAGAAGATCTAATTTTACATATAGAATTAGGAGACTTGAGCATGCACTTACAACCAATAGTTAAGCCTCTTGAACAAGGGCTCTAAAAAACAATCTTACTAATAATAGAAACACAAACTTAAGACTAAGACTTAAACTCATCATGCAAACACTCACTTCTATCCTTGGAAATAGCATTCTAGACGCACAGGTAACTGACGCCGGTTCCTGCTTGCTTGCCTGTGACCAACGTCGGCTGATCCTCTACTGACGCCGGCGTCTCTTCAACTGCACCAGACCGACGTCAGTTGCTCCTGACCGACGCCGGTGACTATGTGAACCTACAACTTTGGTAATGCGCTCATATGTGAAGCTTTTAGGCTCCACACCTTAACAATCTCCCACTTGGAGATAAACAGCTGCACTAGTACCTGTACAACAACATCTTCTAGCTCCTCCATCTTCAACTCAATCATGAAGACCAACAGAAGTTGAATGAAGATTCAACTTCTCTTTTGTAACTAGCTTGGTTAACATATCAGTAGGATTCCTATCTGTATGGATCTTATCCAGCTTCAAATCACCATCTTCCAATACCTACCATATGAAGTGGTACCTTAGCTGTATGTGCTTGGTTCTTGAATGAAAGGCTAAGTTCTTAGCCAAATGGATTGCACTCTGACTGTCACTATACAATCTGCAACTCCCATGCTCCCTTCTAAGCTCTTCCATGAACCATGTCATCCATATCATCTCTTTGCTAGCTTCTGTGGCTGCAATATACTTTGCTTCTGTAGTTGACAAGGCAACAACCTTTTGCAACTTAGATTTCTAGCTAACCGCCGTTCCACCTACAGTGAAAACATATCCTATAGTGCTCCTCCTACCATCCAAATCACCTACCATATCTGAATCTACATAACCATGTAGAGAAGTATCTAAACCTCCATAGCACAAGTGCCCACTGCTGGTTCCTCTCAGATATCTAAAGATCCAATGAACTGCTTTCCAATGTTCCTTACCTGGATTGGCCATATACTTACAACTCCCACTACTTGGGCAATATCTGGTCTAGTACACACCATTGCATACATCAAACTCCCTACTGTGGAAGAATATGGAACCTTACTCATGTACTCTACCTCATCATGTGAATTAGGACATTGTTCTTTACTCAACTTAAAATGTCCAGCCAAAGGTGTGCTTACTGGTTTAACATCCTGCATATTGAACCGTTTCAACACCTTGTCCACATAATCCTCTTGAGACAATATCAACCTGTGATTTTTACTGTCTCTCTTAATGCTCATGCCAAAGATTTTCTTTGTTGCTCCCAAATCCTTCATAGCAAACATTTGAGCTAATTTCACCTTAAGCTCAGAGATATCCTGCATGTGTGATCTTGAAACCAGCATGTCATCTACATACAACAATAGAATAATATATCTACCATTATCCAATCTCTTAAAATACACACAATGGTCAGATTGACACCTACTATAGCCATGCTCAGTCATAAACCTGTCAAATTTCAAATACCACTGTCTAGGAGCTTGCTTGAGGCCATACAAGCTTTTCTTCAATCTGCACACTAACTTCTCCTTACCTTTGACCTCAAATCCTTTCGGCTGTTCCATATAAATTTCCTCGTCCAAATCTCCATGAGGAAATGCTGTCTTAACATCTAGCTGCTCAAGATGCAAATCCTCAACAACAACCAAAGATAGTACAATCCGTATAGAAGTCATTTTAACAGGTGAAAAAATCTCACCAAAATCAATACCTGGCTTTTGTGTGAATCCTTTCACTACTAATCTGGCCTTATATCTCATCTGTCCATTCTCACCTTCTTTCAACCTGTAGGTCCATCTATTTTTTAGTGTTCTCTTACTAGTTGGCAATTTAACCAAATCCCATGTTTGGTTCTCTCTTAAGGACTCCATCTCCTCAACCATACCGTGCTCCCACTGACTCTTGGACTCCACCTATATTGCTTCTTCAAAACTCTCTGGTTTTCCACCATCAGTTAGCAATAAATAGAATAATGAAGGAGAATATCTAATTGGAGGCTAACTTACCCTTTCAGACCTCTTGATGGGTGTCTGAGACTCGTTCACAACACGCTGTCCACCAAAATTCTCTGACAGTGACCGACCTCGGTCACCTCTAGACCTATTACTAGCCGACGCCAGTTCTTCCTGACCGACGTTGGTGCCTGTCCTGCCGACATTGGTCTCTGTATGACCGACATCGATTTCTGTTCTACCGATGCCGATTCCTATACTGTCGATGTCAGTCTCTGTGTTTTCCTGCAAGTGATTATTTCTTTTTTCTACGAGCTCATTTTGGACTGTCACCTCATCCAATTCACTATTGCTCTACCCAGATTGATTCAACTTCTTCAGCTGATCACTATACATCACTTTTTCATTGAAAACAACGTCATTGCTCCTAATTACCTTGTTAGTTCCTAGATTCAAAAATTTGAAACCAAAATCATCTGAGCCATAGCCAATAAATGTGCACCTCATAGACTTAGCATCGAGCTTCTTTCTATTTTCCTTATCTACGTGCACAAAGGCTTCACAACCAAAAAATTTGAGAAAAGAGAGATCTACCTTTTTACCTGTCCAAGCCTCTTCTAGAATTCCACCATCGAGAGCTGTAGAGGGTCCTCTGTTAATAAGGTACATTGTAGTGTCAACAGCTTCTGCCCAAAACTCTAAAGGCAAACCAGCATGCAATCTCATACATCTTGCACGCTCCATGATTGTTCTGTTCATCCTTTCAGCAATACCATTCTACTGAGGTGTCCTTAGAACCATCCTTTGCCTACAGATTTCATGCATGTAACAATACCAGTTGAACTTATAAATGTAGAACTCTCCACCATTGTCAGATCTCAGGCACTTTAATCTTTTGCCTGTTTCATTCTCAACCATAGCTTTCCAAATCTTAAAGGTCTCAAATACATCAGATTTCTTCTTATTACAGTAGATCCATACCTTTCTTGTAGCATCATCTATGAATGAAACATAGTATTGTGATCCTCCAATAGAAGCTACCTGAGCCGGTCCCCACACATCTATGTGAACAAGCTGCAACTTATGCTTCTTCTTTGTAGACCCAGTCTTGAGAAAACTAACCCTTTTCTGTTTTCCAAATACATAGTGCTCACAAAATTCTAGATCCATGCTTTTCAAATCTGAAAGCTTACCTTTAGACTTAAGAATTGACATCCCCTTCTCACTCATGTGGCCAAGCCTTGAGTGCCACAATTTTGCATCCACATTTGAAGTAGATAATACAGAAGGAGAATTGTTAGTAACACAATTACATAAATAGAGAGTACCTACTCTCTTACCTTTGGCCATAACAAGTGCACCCTTGGTCACCTTCCAAGATTCTGCTGTGAGAGTTACTGTACAACCCTCATCCCCTAACTTTCTTGTAGAAATCAAATTTCTCTTCAAGCTAGGAACATGCATAACTTCTCTCAACACCCATGTGTTGCCATTCTGCATTTTCAGCTACACTTTACCTTTGCCAATAATTTTACAGGGTTCATCATCTCCTAGATATACTATTCCAAAATCTCCATGGATATAGTCATAGAAATATTCCCTATTAGGGGTAGCATGAAAAGATGCACCAGAATCTAACACCCAAGATTCTATATTATTATGCAAAGAGAATATTAAAGCATCTTGTGCAATACCTGCAACCTTTGCTTCTTCTTTTTCTTCGTGCTGATTGTCCTCCTTAGGCTTTGACCAACAATCTCTGCTTATGTGCCCCATCTTTCCACAATTCCAGCATTGTGGCCTTCTGCCATTTCTGGATTTGGATATGCCTTTCCCCTTAGACTTGGATCTTGATCTCCCTTTCTTGCTCTTCTCTTTTTGCCTTCCCCTACTCTCAAAACTTAAATCATTCCCAGATGTCTCTTCTATGCTTTTCCTGCAAATTTCCTCATTCAAGATAACACTAACAACATCCTCTACTTTTAAAATATTTGATGCAGATGCAGTGTTGCTAACTGCCATTACTAAGCTATGCCAGCTTTCAGGCAAAGAACATAATATTAAAAGAGCTTTTATTTCATCATCAAATACAATTTTGACTAAACTTAATTGATTTATAATACCATGGAAATCATTCTGGTGATTAGATACAGATCCACCTTCCTGCATATGCAAATTGAATAGCTGCTTCATAAGATATACCTTATTAGACGCTGAGGTTTTTTCATACAAATTTGCTAGAGTAGTCATTAACTCTACCGTTGTTTTTGCCTGTGATAAATTAGATATCATAGTAGATGTTAGACTCAATCTTATAGACCCCAAAGCCTTTCTGTCAAGAACTTCCCATTCTTCATCCTCCATGTCTGTGGGCTTCTTTGCAATCCCACCTAACGGTAAGTATAGATCCTTTTGATACAGATAGTCCTCTATCTGCATTCTCCAATGTTGATAGTTTTTGCCATTGAACTTCTCCATTCTCAGTTTACTTTCATCTGCCATTGCTTCTCCCACTCAAATAGAAATCCCTGCAGAAACTCTCATGAACAACCTGTAATCAATACACACTACACAGATCTGAACCACCTGTTAGTGAACCTGAGCTTTGATACCAATTATTGGATATCAAACTCTAAACCTACAACTAAGGCTTTGATACCACTTGTTGGAAATCAACCAACAATATGATTACACTTATGAAAGCAATAAATTGCAGAATTAAATTAGATAGATAAGTAACTAGAATCAAATAATAGCAAAGAACAAGAGATACAAGAAACCACCCTGAAAACTTGTATTAAACTCTTTACAAAAGGAATACAATTGAAGAAACTTCTTTCTTCCACACCTCTCTCAGATGCACAAGATCTCTCTCTAGATCTCTATCCCTTAAGAGCTCTCTCTCTCAAGTACAATCAATTCCAACAACTTGGATTGATACAACTCTGTACTGTTCTTCAACATTCACATACAATGAACTACTACAATAATCACACTAAGCTAAGAAGATCTAATTCTACATATAGAATTAGGAGACTTGAGCATGCACTTACAACCAATAGTTAAGCCTCTTGAACAAGGGCTCTAAAAAATAATCTTACTAATAATAGAAACGCGAACTTAAGACTAAGACTTAAACTCATCATGCAAACACTCGCTTATGTCCTCAGAAATAGCATTCTAGATGCACAGGTAATCGACGCCGGTTCCTGCCTGCTTGCCTGTGATCGACGTCGGCCGATCCTCTGCCGACGCCGGTGTCTCTTCAACTGCACTGGACCGACGTCGGTCGCTCCTGACCGACGCCGGTGACTATGTGAACCTACAACTTTGGTAACGTGCTCATATGTGAAGCTTTTAGGCTCCACACCTTAACACCTAAAGGATGCCAAAACAACATTGGTAAGTAACAATAAGAGAAGGTAGATAAATAAAAAGATGGTGATTTTTTGAGGGATATTGAGTTCTATTCATAGTATTATGAAGAAAATCACAAAATAAAATCCCAAGGGGTGATAAATCAAAATTTTCAAGCAAAAATAATGAAAAATAAGATAAAATGCAAGAGAAAATAAGGAAGACTATGATACATCAAGAAACCAAAAGGAAAAAAAGGGAGGACTAAAGGTTTGTGAATAAGAGGGAACTACTACAGAGGGAGAGACCTGTGCTTAAGTAACCTACAAAAAGTATTGGATAGATATAGATATAAATAATGACAAGAAAGAAATGATCCTACATTAATGGCTATATCAGTAATGAACATGTGAGAGACAATTCTATGTGTCTTGAAAGGTTTCTTGGAGTTGATTTAATTTGGTAGCATGTAATGGAAAACAAGAGTGGGCATTGTAAGATGCCCTAAAGGGTAAATGGATATAGGGATGGGTATCGCAAGATGCCCCAAAGTCTAAAATGATATATGGGTGAGCATTGAAAGATGCCCCAAAGGCTAGAGTAATGTGTGGATGGGCATCACAAGATGCCCCAACAGCTAAAAAGAGGAAGAAAAGATAAGAAAGGATAAGAAGTAAAGAGAACCCCATAGAGTGTCCAAATGGATTTAGGTTGTCCAAGAAGATTCTAATGGGGGATATGATGCTTGAGGAAAGAAAAAGAATGCTAAGTAATAAGAATAATAAATAGAGATAAAGAACTAAATTAGGCAGATATAAAACTAAGTCAGACATATAAAGAATGTAGAAAGCTAAGTTGGAAAGTAGAGAAGGCAAAAAATTATACTGGGTCGACCCAATCGACCTAACATAAAAACAAGGACTATAAAACTATAATAGGTCAACCAGGTCAATCTAGTACATTATACAGAGGCTAGAAAAGAGGCAAAAGAGTTTGAAAATAGTACTAGGTCGACCAGGTTGACCTAGTATAGTGAATAGAGGATAAAAAAGCTATTAGGTTAATGGGGTTGACCTAGTACAACAAACATATATAGGGATTTTGTTTTTCCTATATCTTTAATTCTACTCATTCATTTTTCAAATTGTAAAATGAATTGGATTTGTGATGACACAGAGAATGAAAATAAGGAAGAAATAAGTGATAAAAATGATGATAGAAATAATGAAATAAGTAAAAAAAAGTGAACAAATCCAATAAGGATTTGATTCACGTCGAGTTCACTAGAATGTAATGAAGGTGAAGCTATTGCTAAATAAGAAAGGAAACAAAAATAGAAATGTGAAGACAATAAAACTAGTAGTGGGATAAGAGTCACATTGGGTTTACCATAATATATGAAATTAGAATTGCATGATATTCATGAATTAATCTTGGATTAGATAAGATAGAGCACACCTACACTTCTGATTAGGGATAACTTGTTAAGCGAGAGCATGGCTAATATGGGGATCTACTAAACCTGATTAGGGGATCACTTGTATCAATTATCATAACACATCATGCTAGGAAGTGTTCCAAAGCCTACAATCTAACACAATCATACAACCCTAAAAAATTCCTATGATTTTATGTTCACTTATGTAATAAATATGAAAGCAAACTATTCTAATAACAAGAAAAGTAAACTAATATAGTGCACACCAAAGCTTGTGGCACACAATGAGGGGCTAGATGCAAAGTAATCAAATAAGCAAGGGAACTTCAAGTAAAGTAAGTATGAGTAACACCCTAATACATATAATATGAAGAGTAATATTATTCGAGCCAACACTTATGCTACTTCTATCTACTAAAAGAGAGGAGAAAAAACTTAGAATATACTTACCTGATTGTGAACCCATCACAATTCAATCTCTCCCTTGGCCAATGGGGTTTCATAAGAGGTTGTTGGGGTTTGTAAAGATAAATTTGTTAGGCCAAAGCATCCAAGACCTATCCACAAGACTAGATTCTCCAAATAAGAAACCTAAGCCAAGATTTCTCAAGTAGAATGGTTGAAGAATAGATTGTGAAGAAGCACAAGCGAATAATAAATATTTATTGAATATTATTAATAATGACCAAAATGACCTTGTATATATAGGAGTATCTCACCTAAAAATCATTCGCATATGTTATTTGTGCTAGGTCGACTGGGTCAACCTAGTAAATTCTTATGCTAATGCCTAAAGTCTATGTTAGGTCGGCTAGAAGGCAAATAAGTCAAAAGAGCTAAAGTGACCTCAAAATACACTAGGTCGACCAGGTCGACCTAGTGTACCAAATAGGTAAAAAGCATGTAAAGCAAGGAGAAGAAGGATAAAAAGAGGAAAGGACTAGATAAATGTGCAAGGGAGGAGAAATAGCTTAGGAAAAGGTTTTAGGAGCTAAATAGATTAGGAATAATGTGACAATAAGGGACAAAAATCCTATGAAGCACCAAAAGTCTACCCACCCCTTTCCCGATGCACCCCTTAAAGCATGCACTTAGAGAGATTGAGTTGTGATGGGTTCCTTCAAGATGTAAATCATTAGTATTTGATAAAAGTTAAAAATATTGTGTATACACATGTATTTAGATATAATATCACAACACTTCCAATAACTTGGTACATGTACTAAGTATGTGGATGTGAGACACAACATTGGCCACAAATTAATTAAGATTTCATTCAAACTTTTGGTTTTTAAGATGAGAATCCTTTGATACAGTAATCACCTAAAAATGACACTCGAGTGCTAAGAGTGTTACTTGAGACCACCCATCCCTAACTTAGCCCTATACCTATCTCAAGGCCTATTTAGACACTTATCCAACCTTCATACAAGACACACACATCCATAAACATCTATAAAGTAGTCTTGAACCCTCACTTTGACAACCTGTCCCTTGGTGCCTCAAGTTATACCACCTGAACACTAATGCTATAATCTAGACAGTAACACCCCATGGTGTTAGTGTCCTACTTTTGTGCTATTGTCTTTTTCCCTATTTTTGTTACCAATGAATATATTTTCAAATGAACAAGCCCTTAGGGTCAACCTAGACGTCTTTTAAGACATACACAAGCACTAGAACAATATATATATATATATATATATATATATATATATATATATATAAAAGTGAATTTTAACCCTCTAACTTCTAAATGAAAATTAGATGCAAAATTACACAAACAAACTTAGAACAAGTTGTGAAAAATCAAGGTTATCAATCCATATTCTATTGTACTTCTACATATAACCATCTTCTTTTCCATCATTGATAATATTTAACACACTTTGAGCTGACCACAACAAAGGACTTGAAACTTGAGAGGCCATGTTTATAGACGTCTGGTTCATCTTCTGAGGAAATGTTTTATCATCATAATTAGCTATGACTCTATGAAATTACACCAAATATTGGGGATA